>OZ005656.1:181715477-181837977 GCA_963930645.1 Salticus scenicus | reverse complement strand
ATCCGATTAACTCGATTAAAAAAATTGATCGGGACCAAGCATTGATCGATTAACCGAACCGATTAATCGATTAATCGGCACAGCCCTAAAAAATATATATATAAATCAGAAGGTTACTAATCCTGAAGTATCGCTTTTTTTTTTTTTCCAAGCAAAGTTCATTTAATATAATCATTACTTAAAGCTGGGTTCCTTTTCGTAGTTTTACAGGGATATATATGTATACAAATATCAAATCCAATGTTAATTTATCTATTTCGTTTTATTTCAATTAAATGCGTCGCCAATTGTGCATAGTGTACCACTAGTGGGACTTAAAACCCATTCAAATACAATCTTTCATTCAAAAACAAAGTTTACAAAGCATTCTAAAAAGTTTATAGGTCTGCAAATAATAAATTAATATAATGTATGTGTATGGTCTTATAAATAGCGAAAAAAAAAAAAAAAAAACTTCTGTGTTATGAAATAATTTTCGCAGCTCTTTGCATAGATTTTAATGTTTCAATGTAAACCAATTCGAGAAAAATTAAGATTTTAAATGATGTTTTTGAAATTATAGAATGGAGATCCCGCAGCGAATAAGTTTGTTTATAATAATGATACATGTATACACACACACACACACATATATATATATATATATATATATACAGGGTGATCCAAAAGTCACTGAAATAAAACAAAAAATATGTTATTCAAAAAGTATTGACCGTAGCACTATGCGATTTTCACTGAAATGCACAGAATGACATGGGATTTTTTTTTAGGTAATAAAAGATTTATTAGCAAATTAGTTTAAATTTCCTTTTATCAGGTGGTGCTTTAATCTAAGATTACTTTTCTTACAGTGGCACAGTACATTGAACATTGTAAGTAGGACTACAAACGCTCAATGGGACAGCCATAATTCATGAGAATGATCGACAGATGATGCTGCACATTGGAAATTCTCTTTTAAAAAAACTTCAGTGTTCGAAATATGGCCTCATTTGATCAGACGAATCTGTTTAAAATGTGAGAGGATACTGCAAATACAGCACGATATGTTGATGAAATATATAATATTTTTTTCTGATATGTAAATAAAAAATTGAAAAAATGGAAAAATGCTTTTCTGGAAAATTCAGGAAAAACCGTAAAGAGCTACAGTTAGCACTGTTTGAATAATAATTTTTTTATTTTTATTTTTTTCTGCGACTTTTGGATCACCCTGTAAATAAATATATATATAAATTCTAAAAATAAACTTAATGTTTTTTTAGGTGGTATTAAAAAAAAATCTCTTTCTAATGTGTGCTTAATTATTTCTATTATTAGATGCACAAGGATTTTTTGTTACATTCGATGCAATACCATTGTTTTAAATGTATCAATCAATGAGCTCTTTCAAATACTATTCACAACGTTCTTTACATAAAATGGCTTCTAATAATTAATCTTTTGGAGACAATATGTTTTCTATCAAACCCAATTAATCTTGCTTAATTAAAATACTGCATCTAAACATGCTATAACAACTTCTTAAAAAAAAAAGAAAAAGAAATATTTCTACCACCATGAATGCACCAGCATATCTATCTCGTCAGTACCGATTCCACAGCGCACTTACTGCATTCTTTCGCAGGCGGGAAACTCAGAAGGGGGTCCTTGACGTAGCTCACCCCTCTGGGACTGAAAGTTTTTTTTTTTCGACCCATACGAAACTTTTACCTGACAAAGTAGAGTCCACATTGGCGATGAAATCTCCAAATTTGGTTGTTGCGTGGCGTGAATCTGGCGACCTTGTGGCAAGGCAGGCAATGAGGTTCGGCAACTTGTTATGTTATAGGAGATGAAGCTAGCAAGCAGGTTGTCCGACGAGAATACAGATTTAAAGAACGCCGTGGAGGTCAGAGGCCTGCAGAAAACTTGCGTTTTCATGAAATTCCGAAGGATATCTCGCTCACGTCCACTGTAAGTACTTTGTTTGTTTCGTTATCTTAAAGTTCTAATTGTTGCCACCTGATATACCTTTCTTTGCCTTTTGAAAAGTTCCCAATATTATTCATTTCTTGTTCTAAACCTACGCATGTTCGTTCGTTCTAAGTCCCGAGTTGTGTTGCTGCAGCTGGTTAGAGTAGAATGTTTTTTACCTGAACTTGACCTTATACCTTTTTAAAAGGACAGATTTTTCTGATACGCTTCGAATCGTTTAGTAGTGCGATGTTTATCTTATTGCCGGCTCATTACCTCTGTCGAATTGCACGGAATAGGTGTTGAAGCTCTGGTGTTGACTGAAGTGGGAGAAATACAACTCGGCACTGTACTAAATCTAGCTTCAAGCGATCGAGTCAACACTTTTTGATGATGAGAAAACTAGTTGACTAGCAAATAAATTACAATTTTGTCAATAGTCACAAAACAACTGTCAATTTAATTAATTGCTAAGATTCTGTTGAAGTTATGTCCCTCTTCACTAAAAAAAATTGTCTCTACTTTTAAACGACGTGCTTCATATTTTGATGCTGTGTGACAACAACCTGTTTGGAAATTAATTACCCATTTGCTGCGGATAAATCTCGTGATGAATTTAATAAAACTTAATTAATTACTCATTTGCTGACGATAAATCTCAGGATGTGTTTTAATTAAAACCGCAGGTCAATGGCATAGCTTGCAATTGTCGGATATTTCTGAACAACAATTTTTCTTCGTAAAATTGAAATTGTTTTGGAACTTTGTCGTGAGAAAACTTCTTTAATGAATTTGTGTCGTGTGGTAAATGTACGTTCAGGAATTTAATCAGTTAAAATATATGACCTATGAACAAGCGCTCACATTATTATTATTTATTATTTTTTTTTAAATTTCCAGTTATAAATTAATTTATGCATAGCATAATATAAATACAGAAAGTAGAAACTAAACATCTTATATTCACTGGCACATTTTTAAAATATAATTACAAGATTAATTCGGTGTTATAAATCAAAGTAATTATGAATTTTCAATATTTTCTTTTACATTACTGCGTTTAGTTTTAGTTTTCATTTATAAATAAATATCTACGCAAATTAAAAGATTGATACCATAAAAATATGTACATTTTGAAAGTGTTTAGATTAATTCATATTAAACATTTCTAAAGGTATTTCTTCATCATATATAAATACAGCGGTTATATTATTTACAAAATAAATAATCTTTTATCAAAACTATTAAAAAAAATATATTATTTAATAACATTATATTAAGTATGATATTATAATTTTTAAACATTGAAATGAAATATTCTGTTAATATGAATTAATTTTACTTCACTAGAATAAATAAATAAATAAATGAAATTTGATATTTAATAATTTCGATATTTACGATTTTTCTTTGGAAATTAAATTATAGAAAAATATATGTATTAAAAAAAACTTCGCTTTCATTTCACGTATAATACGTTTATTTTAATTTTGAATAATAAAAGGTTTTTAATAAAATTTAAGTGTGTATTATTTTCGTTTCGAAGGTTACTGAAATTTCACGACAGATTGTTCCATATTAAAATTGTCGCAAAATTTGATAAAGAGGAAAGGGGCAAATGTTAAACTGTAAATTGTTAATTATAAATAAGTATACCTTATTTTGCTCAAAGGCATTATTTTTGAGAATTAATAATTCTTATTATTACGAGAAAATTCTGTACAAGGTACAACTAAAGACTATTTATGTATAATATTAAGATAAATAAAAGTAAGTCTGTGTATAATGCTACCCCCCTCCCGCTTAAAAAAAAAAAAAATTAAAATAGATTTCTTTTTTATGTATGGTTTTTACTTCACAACCTCCTATAAATTAAACTTGTATTAAAATTAATAATTGTTATACTTTATATTTTTATTTAATTTATAAATTTACTAAAGCTTTATATAAATTAAACACTACAAATTATCACGGTTTAACTAAGAAATAGAAATTAAAATGTAATTGAAAAAAATCTCTCATTTAAATATGCTTTTTTATTATTTTCATTTATTTTAATAAAAATATTTCGCGCTTCTGTGTAAATATTTAAAGTTAAGAAAAATTAAAAAACTTAAGTTGAAAATAAATCTTTAATTAATTTAGGTTGCATGATTGGAATTTTATAGTTTTCGTACTTTTTAATTAAACTAGCATAATGCTAGCATTTGTAAATGGAAATAATAAGCACTTGCTAAACTAACTACAAAATCAGAATGTATGAAAATCCCATATATGTTAAATTAACAGCTAAACGGTAACAATAATATAATTAAATCTACGTGTTCCACAAATTTTAAATTGAAAAATTATGTATAATAGATAGTACATAAGTCTTGCTTGACTAGAATAAAATTTTTATTTCATCTGGAAATATTATTATGTTAAAGTGTCTGAGAAAACAGAAATAATTTTGATATACGAGACTTACGCATATATTTGTTCATATTGTCAGAAAAACACAAAATTTTATGATATGAGGATCCTTTTAATGATGGTTAAGGATCAAGACATCAAGTTTTGGACAAGACAAGTAGTATTTGCTATCTAAAAGTGTCTAAAATTGTCCAAAAGTGTCTAAAACCTAAAATTTTGAAAAATTGCATTTTAGAACTCCTACATTTTTAGTACCAATTATAATTTAATTAATAATTAAAAGTGTTTTATTATAAAAATTAGCTATTTTTTTTCTTTATAATATTTTTTATTATGTATAAAATGGTTGGTTGGTTGAATGGCTTTTTTTGGCGCAAGGTGTATGTATAAAACGGAAATTTTAATTACTATAAAAAAAAAAATTTATAACTAAAAAGGTACAAAAAGGATTGTATATTAAAATTCAATAGTTTCAGTCAGCTTAATGATAAGGAATATATATATTATATATATTCAGAATGTATAATATGAAATGAAAATGATAATATTTATTTTATTCATATTTTTGTCCAAAATTTAACTTTATTTTAAAGAAATTCTGTTTATAAATTTCTTTTTCTTTTTTTCTTTTACTTCTTTTTTAAATTATAGATTAAAAAAGTATTAAAAATAAGTAAATAAGAACATAATGTTATAATTATGCACTTGAAAAACGTAAAATATGTCAAAAATAAATAAATAAATAAATAAAAGATAAAATAAAATAAAAAATAAAAGCTTAATGAACATTATTTACAATATCGGCACATTAAAAAAAAAAAATTACATTTAAGTAAGTTTTAAAAGAAAATTAAAAATGTGTTTTTAAAAACATATATTTAAAATGAATGCAAAATTACTCTGTAAAGCAAGCATGATATATATATATATATATATAATCCTTTTGATAGTAGAATATATATTTATATATTTTTTAATGTCTAAATATTACAAATATCAATATTCATTAATTATATACACATTATATATACATTGTACATTTTTTTTTATTAAAGTTCCAATAATAATAGTAATAATAATAGTAATAAGAAGAAAGTTTTGCTTTTGTATATTATGTTTGTCATATATATATATATAATTTGTTATTATGTATATTCAATATGAATTATTATAATTATAGTAAATACTTGAAAAAATTACAAAATAAAAATTTTATTATTACATATGTGCATATACAGATAATTACAATAATTATCTTTTTACTTTTTCAAATATTTGCAAAATTTTCTATCCATTTAAGTCTTTCTACAGTAAGTACAGGAGGGATTTCGAGAATTACGGTAAAAATCATGATTTATATCGTGGTTTTTACCATAGTGTCCGAAACTTTGACTATTATGCTGTCAATAATAATTTAAAGTTCGACATATTTCAGGGTTGCTACTGCTACAGTACCTGAAATTATGGAAAAGCTAGAAAACTCAAGGAGTTTGTAAAATGTATGAAAAAGCAGGGAGAAATCGGGGAAATTTCAAAAGTTATTGCAAAAACAGGAATAATTCAAGAAATTTTGAAATTATTTGGAAAAACTCTGGAAAATGTTTTCATAATCAAATTCAAATCTTTTTAAAACTTTAGTGTTTCATAATAAAGAAGAAAAAGTCAGTTATATGGTTTTACCCAACTATGAAATAATAAATATAAAATAAAACAACTATAACAATAAAAATAAAAATAAAATAAAACTTTAAAATATTCAATTAATAAATACTATTTAAAATTTCTGCATATATTTCTGTACACTTTTTTTTCAAAAGAATTTCAAAATGTTTTTTTTTTAGTTTAAGTGAATGAAAGATCTTTTTTCAATCAACTTTTTTTTTTTTTTTTTTTTTTTTTTTAAGTAAACACGATATTTATTTATATGTTTTTTTTAAATGTCTAAATATTATAAATATCAATATTCATAACGCAATAATACACATTCTTTTATTAAAGTTCCAATAATAATAATAATAATAATAATAATAAATTTTTGCTTTTTTATATTATAATTGTTTCCTATGTTATTTAGTACTACGTATATACAATATAAATTATTATAACAATGGCAAATACTAGAAAAAGTTACAAAATAAAAATTATAATTATTATATATATGCATATACATATAATTACAATAATTATTTTGTAAAGTTTTCAAATATTTGTATTATGTTATATCGATTTATGTTTTTCTACAGTTAAAAACAGGAGGGATTTCGACAGTTACGGCAAAAACCATGATTTATATCGTGTTTTTTACCATAGTGTCCAAAACTTTGTCTATGATACTGTCAATGGTAATTACAAGTAAGGCACATTTCAGAGTTGCTATGTAACTTGAATTTAAGGAAAAAAACATGGAAAAATCAGGGTATTTGAAAAACTATTAAAAACCAGAGAAAACTCAGGGAATTTCAAAATTTATTGCAGAAACAGAAAAAATTCAAGAAATTTTGAATTATTTTGGAGAAACATTTGATTTTTTTTAAATTTCTCCAAATCAAATCTTTTTTAAACTTTAGTGTTGTACAATAAAGAAGAAAAAATCCGTTATATGTCTTTTTTTTTTTTTTTTTTTTTTTTTTTTAAACCAATATATATAAACATATATAAATGATAGTTATCGTAATAAAATTTAACCTTAATATTTAGCAATTAATAGATACAAAACAATATCAACACAACAAAAATAGAACTGATTGTAACATATAGGTAAGACTTACAGAAAAATGTTGCGATACAGATTAAGAACCAATAAGAGACAAAAACAATTTGAATTACTTGCGCTGACATAAATAACAATAATAATGAAAAAAAAAAAAAAAAAAAAAAAAAAAAAAAAACCCTTAAACTTAATGACGGAGAAAGTAAATAAAGGACCACAGAAATAATAATTGGATAAAAATGCTTAAAATTTGAAGTATAAACTCTTCAGGGGGACTGTACTTTATAAAGCAGTGAAAGCTGTATCGATTTCGTAAAACAATATAGCTAATTATAGCAATTTTTATGGTTTCAGCCCCGATCGAAGCAGAAAAACCATATTGAATGAGAAATTAATTAAAATATTAAATTAATTCTGCATGGAAACCAGAGAAAAAACTAGAAAAAAAGCATTGTAGCCACATGTAAAACTTTTAACACAAACAGGAGAATAGGACGATGCCAACAACAACAACAACAAAAAAAATGAAATAAAAATAAAAGCTTTGCAAACATCGATTAATCGATAAAGAATGAATGACTGAGCATTTTCATGAACGATAAAATACACAGAGTAATATTTATTGAGTTAGTGAAAGAATTTTAAAGTTAATTAAAGCTTAAACATTGTTAATTTAAATTGTACGTAAATCAAGAAATATTAAAACTTTCAAGGAAAGGATTAAAGAAAGAAGACATTAAGTCAGCAGTGAGAAAGCGCCATCTATCGTTTAGCTAGATAAACAATAAGTCAGTATATATATATATATATATATATATATATATATATTATAAGTTAATAAAATTAATATATCCTAGATATGTTCAATCGATTTATAACATGTAAGATTTTAATGCTGCATGCTTGCGTATCATCTATTTTAGTTTTAAAAGAGACAGGAAAAATTTCTTCTCCTGATTTGTATAAAAAGGAGATAAAATTTCGGTAAAGAGACACAATTAATGACAGGTTTTATAGAAAATGTGGCAAGAAACTGGGTAAAAAATGAAGATACTATGAAAAAATGCCAATGAAAAAAATGCTGATGACGGAACGAAAATTGAATTGATAACTACAAAGCGGGATCCATATGACGAATTTCTTAAGGCTGTACATCAGTCAAATATCTCCCTTTCTCCGTAAAATATTTAAATCAATTTAAATATTTTATTTCATTAAGTAAATTTTGAACTCTAAGTTTGGATCTCTAAGTGAAATATTTAAATTTATTTTTTTGGAAAATTGCTCACTAATCTAAAAGACAACCTGTTCAAAGAGTAATATTCAAAAAACAGAATTCAAAAAACTTCATTTTTGAATGAGATATTTTTATAAAACCAAGCAACGAAAAACCCGTTGGATAACATGGGAATGGAGAAAGGGAGCTATCTGACTGATGTACAGCCGTAACAACGAAAGTAAGGATGTACTTGAGGTTATTTGCCTCCGATGATGAATGTGAGGTTTTTGCAGGATTTTAAATAAATTGGTGAGCGATTTCTTTTTAAAACCGTGTTTTTAATTTACAATTTCAGTCTAATACTTTTGTATCTCTCCTATAAGACTACCCAGAATTTTGGGGCATTTTTTAAGATTCAATTCTCGTCTCATCTGCGAAAACATGTGGTATTTAATTTTCTTAGTTTCTCTCTCTCTCTCTCTCTCTCTCTCTCTCTCTCTCTCTTTTTTTTTTTTAATTTTCTAATTTTTCTTTAATCTTTCGATGATGTGTGACATTTTAGAGAAGGGTCTCTGTGTTGAATAAGTAAGTAACAAAATAAGTAAATAACAAATCTTAAGGAAGTGAATATTACAGAAATAATAATTATGAAAAAATAAAATTTGTGACTAAGTGTTGACATTTATATATGTGTTACACAAGGCATTTAAGGTCCTTTCATTGAATGCTACATTTTTTCTTTAATAAAAGTAACAGTCTTATTATTTAGTCAAAAAAGGCACTGTAAACCATTACTGAAAGTTTACTTGAAAAAGAGAAAAAAGTGGTTTGAAAATAAAGAACCTCTAAAAGCCCTGATTACTTTAAATTATGTAGCTTTAATTACAAATTTCTCTCTCTCTCTCTCTCTTTTTTTTTTAAATTCTGGGTAAATTTCCAAACGCCAGCATTTAAAAAAATTTTTACTAATAAAAATGTGCACTTTATGAAACACGTTTGTCTTAAAATTTTTATATAATCCAAAAAATTAAAATTATACTAAAAATTAAAATTACACTAAAAATTATTAAAATACATTAAAAATACTTACTTTAAAAATGTATTAACTTATGTTTTAATTTGTTGAAATATTATTGAAAAATCTTTTCTTTAAAAATGACTTCTAATTTACAAACATTTTCTAAAATCTATTGAACAATTTGAATGTAAAATCATATAAGAAATTAGTACCAATTTATTTTAAAATATTTTAAATTTTCTCATGATCAAAGATTTCTTATTTGACAAAATAGTTTAACCTTTTTTTTTTTTCTTTTTTTTTAAAGATTTTAATTTTGCGAAAAATTGATAAATTTAACTTATCTGTCGATTACAGCTAAATTATTTATGAACATATATTTAATATTTTTTTTAGGAATTCCTATTTCAAAGCATAAATAAAAATAATATGCCTTCCTCAGTTTATATATACAACATGGTATGAACATTTTCTCAAATTTCTTTAACAGTATCCTTCGAACGTAAAATATTCAATCTAATATTACAATGATTGTTGTAATAATTTGAAGACATTTTGAAGTTTCTTTGTAATTAAAAAATTTTTGACATGTACAAATAGGCAAACTAAATTTGTAAACGTATTTTTATTTTGTCCAAACCAGAAAAATTATTTTTCTTTGTCTTATAAGTATTTATAAACAGCTGTTATAATTTTAATTTAACGTATTGTCTGTTAATATATATAACTTGCCTAATTTATAATACAGATTGTGTTAAGACGTCTTAACAAGTTTAATTTTCCCCTAAAACGAAAGCATATAACTAGACCCAATCGGCAATTGCAAAAGAAAATTGTTTTCATTAGAATATGTATATATTTAAGGTAGTAAATTGCAGAAAATCTGTATTTTTTTGTGAATCATATATGTATGAATATAAAAATAGCACGAATAATTAATATAGAGTACGTATACAAGGTGTCTCAGAAAGATTAAAACGCGCTTTAATTCTTTATGTTTTATGAGATAAGTGGGCAATGTAGTTTGAAAAAGGTGTTCAAAATAAGGTATACGAAATAAGACTGCGTTAATAAATATTTCTTCCAGTTAATCTTCAAAAAGTTGCACCATGTATATTTTTATACAAACCCTCTATACAAATTTGATCGATTTGAAAGTTTTTATTTTGAATATGCCAATCTCATAACAAAAACGCTATATACCCATATCTTTAAAATTAAATGAGTTATAATCAGGGTTGGCAAGGTTTCGGACACTATGGTAAAAATCATGGTTTTTACCATACTGTCCAAAACCCCAGTGTCCTAAATTGCCCAAAACTATAGTTTTCAATAGAAATATATTTTATAAAAATGATACAAGTATTTGAAAAATTTACAAAATAATTATTATAATTAGGTATGCATATACGCATATAATAATTGTTATTATATACCGTTTTTTAAGTATTTGTCATTGTTTTAATAATATAATAAATAGCAAGATATACATATAATGGTTACAGTATACAAGAGCAAAAAGATATTATTGAAATGTTAATGAAAAAACATGGATATAATTGTTTTTCAAATATTGGTGTTTGTAATAGTTACACGTACACATATATAATATATGTAAGTAATATGCATAAATATTGTATTTTCTTTAAAAAAAAGAAATATTTTAATTATTTTATTTTCTTAAAAAAAAATATATATATATATATATATATTGAAATTAATATTTATAAATATTATATATATATATATATATATATATATTATCAATAAATAAAGGAACATATGTGAAGAAATTTTAAATGTTAAGTACATATTATTTTAAAGATTTTTTTTGACATATCTGCCGTTTTTGAAATGCGTATTTTTGGCCGAATTGTAACTTCATATTGTAACTTATTGTTTTTTGGTATTATTTAATCTATATATTTTTAGAAATAATTTTAATTTCTGAAAAATAATGAACAAATAAGCTGCACAAAAATATGAAACTTCGCATTTTTTATTGTAAGAAAAATTTTAAAGGTATTGAAATTTTCCTTCTATATATATATATCTATTGTTGAATTATTTCTTTTCACATAGTAAAAATATTTATAAAATAATCTAATTTCTCAGTGTAAAATATTTTTAATTACTAATTATAAATACTAATAAGAATGTGGGGGTTATAAAAGGGAATTTCTCCTAATCGTAGGTTTTAGACAGAATTATTATTTCTTTCTTCTATATTCAATATAAGAAAGACCTGAATTCGTGAAAATTTTCGAACGCCAGTTTTCGACGGATTTACACGTCCTGAACACGACTAGACTGTTTTAAGAAAATGTCTGCCTTTCTGTTTGTCTGTGCCTCTTACATATATAATATAAATGAATAAATTTAATTTTTTATTTCTCAAAAGATACATTTTTAAAACTTTTATACAATATTCAAACCAAAATTGGTCACTTAAAAAACTTTCCCTTGAAAGAATTGTGTTAGTATTTTAATTTGTATTACTTCTTGCTATGATATTTGTAAATTAATAATTTAATTTAAAGCAAAACTTAATCCCCCGAATGTATATATATATATTAAATAAGTATTTCGATAGTTTTAAGAATTATTATTACTTTCTTCTATATTCAATATACGAAAGCACTAAATTCGTGAAGATTTTCGAAAGCCAGTTTTCGACGGATTTACACGTCCTGAATACGAATGGACTGTTTTTAGAAAATGTCTGTCTGTCTTTCTGATTGTCTGTGTGTCTGTGTGTGTGTATTACAAATTTTGTGGACGCTGTATCTCCGGAACAAAAGAAGGAAATTTCACCAAACTTGGTATTTAATTGGACCAAATTTAGTTGACCTAAATTGGTACTGATTACTTTTGTGGATAAATCGCGTAACAGGTGGCGCTGTGATATAATTTTTTCTAAATTTTCATCATAGCAGTATAAGATGAAATTTCGTATAAATGTACATAATCGGAGTTATTTTTAACGCATGACTGTAAAATTGATATGAGTTATTGATAAAATAATAGTAGTAAACTAGCAAAAAACGTGAGTGCATGTAGAAGGAGGGAGGCGATGATTTTTTAACGAAACTTGATTTTTAACATTTCTTCTGATGTTGGTGCAAAATTGACTTTTTTTCGGAATTTAGAGTTATAATTTTCTAAGATAAAAATCAGCTCTATCTACAGTGGAAAATAATTTTAATAAATAATAATTTAATAAATAATTTCTGCTGCGTGAATTTAAGATTATATAGAAGAAAGTTTTGTGGTGGCTACAACATACAAGTTTTTAAAAATCTAAAACGGTACAAAACACCCCTTCCTTTACTTTAATAGATTTTTTTTTAGAATGCTACGATTTTCAAACAATTTCTGTTGAAAGAAGTTGATTTCAACTTAATTTTTATGACAATTATCATATGTGAATTAATGATTTCATTTAATGGAAAAATTAATTTTATTCTGAATACATGAAACTTGTGATAAATATTCCGATATTCTTTAAAAACGATCACATTTTACATTAAAAAAATATCCAAAACACCAGAGCCTGATTAAGGGGGAAGCACACATTATTTATACTTACACCGTTATTTTTTAACAAATACTTTCCTCCTATAATAAACAGAAAATTCTCATTAAAAATTATTTTAAAAGAATTCTGGTGTCTAATAACGGTGAGTAAATTGGATTGTTTTACACCGTTCATTTTTTATAAAAAATATTTCCTCGTCAAAGCGTGGAATTTCTATGACATGAAGTAAAAAATAATTGTAAAAATATTCCGGTGAGAGCGGAGATAATGTGTGCTTCCCCCTTAATCAGGCTCTGCAAAACACTGTTTTCCTTTCTTCATTAAATAAAACTGATTTTTGAGAACCTCACTAATCTGAAATAATTTCTGGTGAAAGAACAGAGTTGATTTTTATTAGCTGTGATACGCCTACTAACACATTTTCTGTTATCAAATTAGCAATTTATTTTGCTGTTATCGCAGCAATTGCACTTAACGGTTTTTTTCGGTCACTTTCATTTTATCAGTGCTTTTACTTTTACTTTTTTTACTTTTAGGTTTGTTGATATGTTTTAATTATCTTTGTACTTTTTATTCTGTTTATTTTACTTAATAGGGTTTTTGAAAGGATTCTTTTGCAATATTTATACGTTTCAATTTGTCTTTAGGTTTTTTTAAAATGCTTTTTCATTGATTAGTTTCAAACTTTTAACGTATTTTTTCATAAAGTGTTCCATATCAATAATCAATTAAAAATGCTATTAGTTATTAGAGCTTATACATAATTATACGGTTGTACTTAGAACTATAAAAATGGGCTTGATTAAAATATTAAAATATTTGTAAGAGGAAAATTGTCGGTAATAAAATATGTTATTAGCATTATTTTATAAATTAAAATTGTCTGCTTATGCTGAATTAATACTATAAAATATTCAAGGGGTAGAGTGGGGAGGATGCACATTTAGGTCCTCTTTTTTTTCAAAAGCAAAATTATGAGCTTAATATTTCAATAGGTATAATTTATTCATTAGTTATTATATTCATTAGCAATTGTATGATTAACAAAATCACCTAAGACTGCTCATGGATAGTTTGACAGATCTATTATTACATTTAATATAATTTTTGTACTGATATATAAAATGTAAATCTATAAAATGATTTTATTATATATATAAAACAAAATAAAATAAATTACAAATGAAACTTTTGAAAGATAATTCCATGCCCAAGCTCATCAAGAGCATAAATGCAAAATTTCTCCATCAAAGAAAAAAAAAAAAAAAATTAAAGCATGGAAGTGAAGAAAGAAAAGCTGAACATGGCGAAATAGCCTTTTAAAATTTATGTGTATGAATAAGTATACCAATTAAACAATAATCTTCGCGGTATAACAACTGATGATATAATAGGTATATGAGTAAAAATAAGATGATAAATTATTCACAATTAAACAGGCCTTCGTTTTATGTACATACATAAAAATTACAAAAAATTACCAAAATAAACAAGAGAGAACATTGATCAAAACCAATGTAATCAGAAATCCGACTGAAAAAGATTAAAATATCACAATGTGACAAAATCAGAGGAATGAAAACTTACTAAATTCTCCATATCGTCCGAGGCATTGAATGCATAATGCTGAAATATCTCTAAAACCAAAGCGTTAACCATAATTATCATTAAAAAAAAATATATATTATATATATATGAAGATTGAAATACGATAAAAAATAAAGAAAAAATAAATTTAAAAACAATACCGTGCTTACAGAATCGCATGCATGGAACAAATGAAGAAACGTGAATTAATACAGTTAACAGTTAAGAATTCAATCCAAGTCAATTAAGTTGTTTAAAACATGGAAAAAATAAAAAGTTACATAAATTTATTTTTGCTTAGGTTTTACTAGAAATACTTTAATTTAATTAAATAAATAAAATAGCATTTTTAAAATTAATAAATTTTCAGAAATAATAGATTATTAGTACCTCAGAATTATATATAAATATATATAAAGTGAAGAATTTAAGAACGTTATAAAATTTAGCAATTAATAGATACATTATAATACCAACAGCACACACATAAAAGTTATTGTAATTCAATTTAAATGTTAGTACATATTTCTCTCTCTCTCTCTCTCTATATATATATATATATATATATATACATACTTAAATATATATATATATATATAAAGTGAAGCAATTAATTGATACATGATAATACCGACAACATTCAAATAATATTTATTTTAATTCAATTTAAATGCTAGCACTCGTTTTTTCTATGATTCATTTATAGTATATCAATTAATAGATAAATTCACTTATACATAATCATTTTTAATCATTAATACCTAATGCTAGTTACGCGAGTAAAAAAAAATCGCTTAAATGTCATTCGGTTTACATTAAGTTACAGATAAGTTTACAACACACACACACACACACAAAAGAAAATAAAATATAATAAATTAAATAAAATAAATAAATAAAATAAAATAAAAATTATATGTTGTAGTCATTACAAAACTTTCTTTTTTTTTCTTTTTTTTTTACAAATTCACGCAGAAAAATTATTTATTAAAATTATTATTTACTAAATATATTTTCCATGATAAAAGCAGACGATTTTTCACCTCAGAGAATATAATAATAAATTCTACATTAAATTCCAATAAATTTCATTAAATTCCAAATTTTCTTATTATACATTAAATTACAAAGAAAGTCATTTTTTGCTCCACAGACACCATCTCAGAAAATGAGTTTTTTCTTCTTTTACTGTGTGGGGGGAAAAAAACCCGATAATTTTGTTTTAAATAATCCTAGGTATATGGTTCAAACATCCGTTTTTAAAGTATGTGCGACTTTTTTTGAAAGATACCCATATTAAAAATTTGCACCCCAAAAATTTTTCTTAGGTCGCTTACCATTACAAGTAATTTTTTAAAACTTAATAAAGTTTCATTAAAAATAATTCTCGTAATTTTGTCCTTACTGCCTTATTAAAAATTTAGATAAAAAGAGGTGGCAATGGTACCTGTTGGGCGATTTACACCAAAAAATGGTAAGCACTAATTTATCTCAAGGTGCAACTACACATAAATTTATCTGAAATTCTGTGCTGTAGTTCCTGAGATATAGTTGCCACAAAATTTTTGTTGCATACACACAGACAGACATCTTCTAAAAATTGTCAAATTGGGTTCTGGACCTCTCAGAACATGTTAATTCATCGAAAACCGGAATTCGGAAGTTTTTACGAAACAAATTCTTTTCTCTATTAAAACCTATTAACGCTCAGCGTCCTCATTTGAGGACAGCTAATAAAATAGCACGTATATTTTTTGTGGTTTCATGTAATGATTTCTGCTTTTTAATGACAGTTTATGGCATCATTCTAAATGATCCCTCATAGTTTTATAAGCTTGCTATTAGTTATAATTACATAATTTGAATAGTTATTTTAGGATTTTGCATTCATCGCTTATAAATTTGTTTTTTGCGCAGATATACCAACTTAAGTAAAGTTTTGTAATAATATATATTATAATATTTTACTTTTGAAGTTTTTGTCGGCGTATAATAAGAAATTAATCTCAAAGTTTTTTAGCTAGTACACTAAACGTCCTCAAACGCGGATAGGCTTTTAAATTTTAAATTATCAGAAAAATTGTTTAATTTAATATATTTTACTGTCAGTTGTCTATATTAATTTAGAAGTGAAATATTCATCAAAATATCTTTGGCAAAATAAATTCGGGCGTTAACGAGTTAAACGTCGAAGAAAGTGAAAACCTTAACGCAAATTTATATTCGAGGTATATTATTAATTGTACTGTTACGAGTTTTTGATATCCAGTATTTCAATACAATCTATTGCTTTCCATCCCTGTTGTACTTTTTCTTTCTTCCTTTTCTCTCTCCCCCCCCCCTTTTTTTTTTTCAAATTGTTGGTATAAACTTTATATTTTATTTCATTTGTAGTATATTTTCTCCCCAGCAACCTGAAATATAAATATTTACTGCTGTGTCATAAGATGCATGTTATGGAGATAAAGTACTTTTAAAGTATACGTTGATATTGTGGAATGAAACACAGAAAGTTGAACGAAAATATTATGGTAATTAAAATGAGACAGTGAGTTTTATCTTTTCTGTCAAGATAGATAAAAGTTAGCTTTCCTTAAACCATAAATTTTAATTTACACATGGATGAGTAACATTTTCCATTGCAACATTTTTACTTTCTCTTAGCCATAAGGCAGAGAAAGTATTGTTTTTGGGACAAATTTTCGAAATTGAGTTTTTGTTATCTTTACACTTTTTGAGGTCCCCTGAATCCCAAAATCATGTTTTTAGTTTTTGGTCTGTGTGTCTGTCTGTTATCACCACATCTCAAAAACAAATTATGACAGAAAGTTCAAACTTGGTATTCTAAATGTGTATCATATAGGGATGCTACACTAAACTTTTCGTTCAGATGAAGCAAATGGTTCGTGTACAGGGACACCCAGGAGAATTCAAAATGTATTACGTCTATGGGGGAAATTGCAGATAAGTCGAGTTTAGCATCTATAGACTACACTAAACCAAATGAAACGAATATATATTTTTTATATGCGTTAAAACATCTTTCATGTAGAATATGGTATAGAAATCATCCACTGTTCGTTTACAGGGCTATAGAAAAGAACGAGATTATAATACGACAATACCTGAAAATTGATGGAAGTGTACTTTAGGGTGTTCTATGTGTTATTAATATAGGATTATATTTAAGTGCACCATGTGATGTGTACATAACTTTCAGAATGTATACAGGGCTGCCAATATTTAAGCCATAACATTATTTTTTATTTATAAGTGGAAGTGCTTTACTATAATATTTTACCATGTCCAGGCAAGCTTCTCAGGAATTGAAATTAAGTCCTCAATAATAATAAATAATGATAAATAATGTATTATTTTTAAGATAATTATTCATCACTTGGTTTTTTGTATATTTACACGTTTTCAGGCTTTCTGAATAGCGAAGTCAAGTTTTATAGTTTGATCTTTCACTGCGTCTGTTAGAGTAAATTAAAAACAAATAATTTCAGGCGATCCAAATGATGTATTTTGAAGTTAATGCTTTTGTTACTAGAAAAGTTTGTTCAAGGTTGATAATTTTCAAGGAATGATGCGTGTGAAAGTTGTTTGAAAAATTTTAAATAAACTTTTGAACTTAATATAAGACTATATAAGACTATTCTATATAAATGTAGATACAATAATGAAACGGGGGTTTGAGGAAGGCGGTAGCCCCCTCTCACGTAGAACTATATTTCAAATAAAGCTGTTCTGAAGCCTAATTTGAATTGTTTTAACGTAGGCTTACATAACAGTTCTCGTTATCGTAATCCTTAATATCCCATCTGTATTTTAGTGTTAAATTTCCGGGTAAGAGAAAGTCATGTGAGTGACACACCAGATTATTTTAATTATTATATTTTATTTTTTCACATATTTATTTATAAATGCGAAAAATTCATACATTTTTGCTTATTATTAGATATTTGATAACTTATTATTTAGTGGTATTCAAAAACAATGAAATCTGATATAGACATGATTGTTAAGTATAAGATTTAAAAAAGTGTCTTACGACATAAAAAGTATCAAAATATAATTTTCACTTTACCAATTATACAATAATCGACTTATGAAAACATCAAATCTTGGATAATTTCATTATTCACTTTTTGAATTATTCAGTAATCTAGCTATGCAATAACCAAGTTTTCTCTTTAATAATTGGTTAATATTTTAATTTTTTTCTTTTATATATCTATTTCATTATTCGTTAAAAAACAATTATGATTGACTTTTTTTCTTACGTGTTGTGAATTATATAATTAGACTGTACGTTTGTCATTTATTATTTAAATGTTTTGTTCAGTTTGAATACGTAGATGATTTTTTAAGACAAAGTAAACTTTAAAACCTATAGTCCACGTATCATTCGCCAATAATTAAAACAACATTCATATATGTTTCGTATTCTGTAATTTTGATCACAGCAGGAGCCAGTTAAACTTAAAATTAAACTATAAAGTTTGCTATGACCATCGCAAAAATTTTTCTATATCATTCTACATAATAGCATCACCTCCCGGTTAACATGCACCAAAATTTAATAAACAGCTTCTCAGTGTAAGGACCTTACATACGCAGTTTGGGGGCAATTTTAATCAATTGCACCAAATAAGTATTCTTATTTTTACCAGAATTTTCCATAAGAATTCTTATTGCACCAGAAAGGATGCTAAGATTTTGCCATCGAAAAAATCGCTAAAAATGAATAACAATAGCGTCACGTGTCATCCGATATATACCCAATTCAAACCAGCATATATTTTCATATCCATCTCGTCTGTTACGATTGTTGGATTTATATGTCATAAATAGAAGCTAGGACCTTCCTGTTAGTAAAATCGCAGAGTAGTACACTGTAAAAAAAAAAAAAAAAAAAAAAAAGAAGCTTATACAGCAAAATGTGCTGGCATCCATATTACCAGCACATTCTGCTGTTAAATAAAGCAATTTACAGTGGAAACATCTGTAAAGAAAGACGATAGTTACGATAGTTTCTCCTGTAAATTACTTCTTTCTAACTTTCCCCCCTCCATGCGCCCATATTGCCAGCACGTTATGCTATAAATCTACCCCCCCCCCTTTTTTTTTTCTTTTTTACAGTGTACCACTACCATTCGACGAAGGTGCATTTAAATGGGATCAACATAGTTTTTCATCAGGGCTTTCATACATATTAAGTTTTGGGCGCTTATACTACATTATAGAAGCTGAGAAGGAATTGCAGCATAGCAGCGTCTTTTTTTAGGGTGAAATATGCCAAAATCTAATAAGCACCAATGTAAATTAAAGTTCAACCAAATATAAAGCGTTGTTGAATACCAATCTTAATGTTATATAGCGCACTTAAAATTTTGGTACTGACAGAAATTTTTTAAAAATTTACAAATCGTGTTCAGATTCTCAAAATGTATAAATCTACCATTTTTTTCTTTCTTTCTTTCTTTCTTTTTTTTTTTTTACAGTGTACCACTACTATTCGACGAAGGTGCATTTAAATGGGATCAACATAGTTTTTCATCAGGGCTTTCATACATATTAAGTTTTGGGCGCTTATACTACATTATAGAAGCTGAGATGTAGAGGGACAACAGAGGGAATTGCAGCATAGCAGCGCCTTTTTTTAGGGTGAAATATGCCAAAATCTAATAAGCACCAATTTAAATTAAAGTTCAACCAAATATAAAGCGTTGTTGAATACCAATGTTAATGTTATATAGCGCACTCAAAATTTTGGTACTGACAGAAATTTTTTAAAAATTTACAAATCGTGTTCAGATTCTCAAAATGCATAAATCTACCATTTCTTTCTTTCTTTCTTTTTTTTACAGTGTACAATTACCTTTCGACGAAGGTGCATTTAAATGGGATCAACATAGTTTTTCATCAGGGCTTTCATACATATTAAGTTTTGTGCACTTATACTACATTATAGAAGCTGAGATGTAGCCTACTATTAACAGGGGGAATTGCAGCATAGCAGCGCATTTTTTTAGAGTGAAATATGCCAAAATCTAATAAGCAACAATTTAAATTAAAGTTCAACCAAATATAAAGTGTTGTTGAATACCAATGTTTATGTTATATAGCGCACTCAAAATTTTGGTAACACACAGACATATAGACTGACAGAATTTTTTAAAAAGTTTAAAAATCGTGTTCAGATTCTCAAAATGTATAAATCCTTCTGAAACCAGCGGTCGGAAATTTTCAAAATTTTCTTCTTATGTATATAGAAGAAAGAAAACTTTATTTTCCAAATATGTATAAAAACCTTAAATAAAGCTTTATGGGGGTGAATACAAAGGAATTGAATTCGTAAGTAAATCACATTTATAAATAAACTCAATTGTTGAAAGATCAGCATGTCTTTATCTTACTGAGTTATTTTAGGGTGGAGATGAATTCTTTTCAGAAATCAGTAGTTAATAATAATGTTCAAATTTAAAACTAGAATTTAGAGCTTTTACTCTCTATTGTAGTGTTATTCCCAAGCTTGAATTAAAATTTAATTCAAAAGTTTTAAAGGCTACAAATCAGCAATTAATATATGCTGTAGAAGCTTTCTTAAAGTAAATGATTGTTTACTTTCATCCAGTTTAACTTTAAATTTAGATAGTTTTGATTCTTGCTCAGTGATTGTATTCTTCAAGTTCAATGCGCTCTCTTGAATTATTTTCAGTTAAAGATAATAATAGAAATCACAGAGAGATATAATTATTTTGTCTGCTCATACAAACACAAAAGATCGCATTTTGATCTAAAAAGATACAGATGGATTAGATGGGTGCATGAAATTTATCATTAAAAGTAAATTAAATAAATGTTCAAAGCAGTTCAAAGTACTTCTCAGTGGTAAATTGTCCAGTTACAGAAAGCAAACTTGTTTATGCAAATAATGATGTAGTTATTTGGTCAATAATTATATGAGATAGTTTTTCTTTTATTGCAGCCGGAGAGGAAAGAGTTCCGCTTTTTCTTCCACCGGTATTTCTATGCAGAAAATTTTATCATATTTTTGTAGTTATTTTTGTGATTTTATTGATTAGAATTTTTTTATAGAAAAATACTGGTGGCAAAAAATAAATAAATAAATAAAAATAAAAAAATAAAAAAATATCGGAATTTTTTTTATTTTTGTACAGTTGGCTTTTACGCAGAAATTGGATGCATCGGCAACATAAAAAAAATTGGCACTTAAAATTTGAGATATATTATGAGTAATGAACAATAATGCTTCATGTTAAGTAACATGTTTCAGTAAGGAACAGCGAAATATCGAAGATTAAAAGTGTTACAGATTTATTTGCATAATCAACTGTATTTTGTATTCTACATTTGAAGGTTCGTCTTTAATGTTTTCCTTTTCATTAAAATAATAGAAATAATTTCTATCCAACTATTATTTTACATTTATATTTATTCATGAATCTACTAAATTTACGTCATAGTACCATATTCAAATCCTTCACCAAAACAAATAACTTGTGCACAGTGATGTCCAGGCAAAGTACACTATAAAAAAATTGCACACTAGATTACTGTCAGAGACTGGAAAACAGTGTTCCATTTATTCACCATAAAAATGAAATCATACCCATAAATTTGTCGCGAGTTTTTTCTCGAAAAAAGGGATGTACCCGTTAATAAATTATCAACATTCTGAATTTTACAGCAATTTGTTACAAATATGGGTACTGGAGTTGGTCGTATAATTTAACAATCAACTCTACGAATTATGACTTAACGGAAATTTGACTGTAGATTCACGGGCAAATTCTAAACTCAGCGTTTCTGAGCAATTTTGTACTATCCTCTCTCATTTTTCAATAATTTTACAGTACAAAAGTAAATTTTTTTAAATTTAAAAATCTTATTAACTTTATCACAATTTATTAATTTTATTGCAAACATTTTTAATTCCTGTACTTATTTCAAAAAAAAAAAAAAGAAAGAAACTTTTACAAAAACAACAACAACAACAACAAAAAAGAAAAGAAACGAGTTTTTGAAAAATTAATATTAACTCAAATAACCAACAATATATTTTAATTTTTTTAGGAAAATTTTTTGTTATGAAAGTATTTCTTCCAAACTTTATGCATTTATGGAGCGTCCTTGCTTACAGACTAACAGACAAAGATCAGCGTAATTACGTTTGCCGAGACATTAACTTATTTTAGCTATGTATAAAGACAACAAGAAAGAAAAGTCATATGCGACTCACATTATGAACACTTTCACTACTTGTTACACTGTTTAAATCACAATAGTATTTAAACTTTGTAATAACGCCTTAAAGTATATTTTGTTTTTTAATGTGGAGAAAGAAGAATTTCAAAAATATATTTATTGCTTTGTTTTAATCCTTTATTTATCGTATTATGAAACAGACAGAAAATATATTTGTAACATAATTTTTAATTAATCAAGGCTGCACTTCAGTCACATTCCCCTTTTTTCTTTCCTATGTTTGAAAATGAAGTTTTCGATTTCTAAAATAAAAATAAAAATAAATAAATAAATAAATATATATATATATATATATATATATATATATATATATATATTCGTTCTATACCCTTGAAAACGTAATGAATTTGCATGTTTCAATTTAAGGTTGCTTTTTTTTGTATTTTTCTGTTTCATATTATTCAATGTTTCTTGTTTTCATCTATGCAATGTTTGAAAAGGTTTTCAATATATATAACTCTAAGTTTCGATCTCTAAACGAAATTTTTAATGTTTTCAAAAAATTACTCACTAAGCTATAAAGCGACTCACTATTAAACATTGTTGTCACTTTTAAACTTTATTGGAAAGTATCATTTCTTGAAAATATCATAGCTATTACTTTATAAATAAATAAATAAATTCTCTTCGTGCACCACGAAGTATCACAAAAAGATTACAAAATGTTACTGAAAAAGATTAACAATCATAATTAAATAGTAATTTCAAACACAGATGAAAGAGACATTAAGAAAAGAAGGGGAAAAAAAGTGGTAAACAAAGTAGAAATCATTATGAATCGTGAACAATCTTTAAAATAAGAGTCAGTAAAATCATTAAAAACTAGGTAAGCCGATGGCAAGGTAACAAATTCTTGACATCAGGGAGCCAAGTAATTTCAGCGTATTTTACTTTGCATTTTAATGCACTTCTTGCATTATTCAGCGAAGGGCAGTGAAAAATTAAATGGAAAACACGTTGTTTAATGCCGGGATCACAAAGACACAAGGTTGACGAATTCAGCTTAAATCGTTTAAGATAAACATTAAAGTTTCCATTACCCATCAGAGTTGTTGTTGGGATTAAGGCCGATTGATTGCTCTAGGATCCTAGGCCTGAGAGGGAATGCCCTCCGTGGGGGTCCTAGTAAGGGGTCCTAGCCCGTATTTACACAAGTTTCGGAGAAAACTGCGTAAACCTCTGAACGGCTAGGCCAACGAGCGTGACCTGGGATCGAGCCCTGCACCTCACGTGTACCAGCTTTGAGCGCAGAACCGCTCGGCCGCTGGTGGGCCCATGACTCGTCAGAAATTGGTTAACTTTAAAATTGAGTACTAGGTTCTTATTTTTAAGTCTTTAGTGAATACCTGAAATAATTGTTTTGTAGTGTCGACATTATCTGAAGAAATATATGCGCAATTCAATTGCCCAATCTTTTTTCTTTGAATATCTTTTAAAAGTACGATTTCGGAACACCGGCATCCACATTAATACTTTTCTTTGTTGTACTTTCGCCAACCAATCCACTCTCTCGTTTCTATAAATTCTCAAGTACACACGAACGAATGTACTCAACACTGAAATACCTTATTCCAGTACATTTTTTGAAAGATTTCTAAGTATTTACTTTTATATTATTACACGATAAGGTATTTTGAGTGCTTCTAAGCAAGACAGAGAATCAACGCATGTATCAAATAAATAGAAACATATCTATATTGATTCTTTATCCGATTAACTGTAAAAAATATACAGTGAAGGTCAGAAATAAATACAGTATATTAATTTCTAATACGGAATTGGTGGGGCACTAGCTGTTAACTTGTACAGATTTTTGCTACCGGAAATATTTAATAAAAATTTTTAGATTTTTTTTTTTTAGCATTTTTCTGTTATTGACTTCTTAACAGTTTCTTTCTTTCTTTTTTTTTTTTTTTTTTTTTTTTTTTCTATATTATTATTTATTTTTTACATTTCTATTCCTATCACTGTAACTGCATGGTAATGTTCATGTTATTTAATCATTGAATCATCACGTTGTTTAATCGAAAATTTTTAGAAAAAAAAAGCCTTTTTTGAAAAAATTGGTGCTAGTAAGTACAAATTATGCCATTAGTAGTGCCCGAGTGCTGTTCGATCAAAACTGTTAAGGGGTTAAATAAGGTGACTTTTTTTGCTCGAAGAAGGTGGTGTTAAAAAAGCGTACGAGTTGGCATTTGTGAAATACGTTGATAACCATAATGCCCGTGTTATGCTGGTAGTTATCATCGGATCCCGTCATTTCGCATGACGTCATTTTATAAGCCAAAAGACATATTGCAGAGCGGGGAAATGTGCGAAATCCACTTATAATAACTTGTTTTTATATCTAATGCTGCTACGTAGCTTTAATTTTATGACACTCAATTTATAATCCAGATCACGTATCTTGAAGAACTGGAAATTCAAAAATCGATCCGAGTTGCCATCTCTCTCGGTTTGTTGCGTCCTAAGAACAGCTCAAATAAATCGGTTCAATGTCTTGACAGATCTGACCCGCCTCCATGATGTACTAGCGGTCAAAATCTAAGCTGCTAGCGAGTACAAAAAAATAGATAGGATTATTTTTGATACGTTGTGTAAGTTGGTCGAGTTTAATTGATCATACGTTGGAATGACTGAGAATTTTCGAGCCTTCAAATATGAAGATGGCTCCTGTGGCTTGCCCCCTTCGCAGCAAAAGAACGTGTGTTATGTTACAATATTGCTATTTTGGAGTCTGGGGTCTTCGTAGGAAATCTGTCAAAAGTACATTAAGAAAAATTAATTGAATGTCAAAACAAACATACTGTGGAGAAGAAGTATCATCACAATCTATTATTTTAGTTAATGAAATTTTGAACATCAAAATATGTAGTTCAATCAGTCGCTTTTTTTTTTTTTTTTCTAATATTGTTTTATGTTTCCAGTTGTTTCTTTTTCATTTTATTTTAATTATGCATTTTCCTTTTATTTTTTCATCGGCCAAAAGTCTCTAATATGTTTTTTTATTTTTATTTTATTGTATTTTTTAATAAACACAATTACATGTGTACGCAGATGTACAGTCGGGGAAAAAAAAATCGCAGCACTCTACGTAACTTCGTTGCTAATAGACGTAGAAAAATGTAATAGGTATCATTCGATGGGGAATTGTGAGTAGTTTCAGAAAATGAACTGAAATTTTGGATTGGGGGTCGTCTACATATTAAAACGCGCGCCAACTTTGATTTTTTTCAATAGTAATGCCCCATTTTAATTTTATATTTGAATTGCTGGGATCGCGACAACGCGAAAAAGTATATTGGTTGTATATTTTACTTATTTTTTCACAGAGTTATAAGCGTTCAAAGTTTGGAGGTGCTAATGTTAAATTCATATTTCAAACTTTTATTAATATCTTCACAAAAAATAATTTAACAGGGTTCGTACGGTTCTTATTTTTTCCCTGAGTCTTATACCAGTAAATGTTTTAGAACGGTTTTCGTTATAAAATAAGTCTTCCTGATTAAGATTAATTTTATTGTTTCAGAATACTGGTGTGAGACTCGGGGAAAAAATAAGGCCCGTACGAACCCTGTTTAATCGATATAATTTTTTTTTTTACGAGATACAGTGAAGAAACCCAAACATAATGCATCATTACTTTTGATTCTGAAAAATATTTTTAATTTTGAAAATATTAATAAATTCATATTCATAAAAAATATGAATTATGACCTATATTAATTTTTACATAAAATGAATCCTAATGCTGAAAAATATGGGAGCTCATTCCAGTTATTAACTTTCGAGCTTTTATAAATCTTTCTTTTGGAGTGGTTTAGGGGGCCGTCTCTTATAAAGTTTTGCATGAGATAACGAATCAAATCTTAAAAAATAACAAAGAAAATTAAACAAAATATGTTTATTTTTTATTTACGGGCCAAATTATATAACAACAACGTCAAACGCAAAGAAATGAAACAAAAATGATGATTTTTAGACATTACTGTTAGCATCAAGAATTCCTGTTTTCTAAAGAAGACAAGCCCCGCCTTCATCGTTCTTCAAAACAAAACAATACAGAAAAGTAAAGTAAATGTGATATTGAGTATTCGTGTTAAACCCCTTATTTTATGTTGACAAAAATATGTACAAGTGGTATTTACCTTATCGATTACTGGTGATAAATTTTGAATCTTTTAAACGAAAACTAGAAGAAAAAAAAATAACTAAATAGGCGGGGTTACTGTTTTGAATAAAAAAATTGGTTAAATGTAAAAATTGTTAATTAAAAAAAAAAAGAATGGAATTAGAATGCATGACAGACTTGTAAAATCGTTTCTTAACTACCGTCATAGTTAAAGGCTCAATCATTTGCTTTCTATATTGCTTTATTTTTATTTATTTATTTATTTTGCAGGAGGGAGGATTATTATTTTAAGGATACTTTAGTCTGTAAGATTTTATTAATATATTTTAATTTTATATATTTTTAAAAATATTCTTTTACTTTTATAAATATATTTTAACACTTTTTGCGACCGCAGGATTTTGTTTTTTTTTTTGGCAGTAAGATCCGCCTGCGGGTGTTATTCTCTCAAAATAAAATATTTCAGAACAAATTTTCTGTATTCACAAGTATATTACAAATAGATATATATTATAATTATATTCTTTCTAATCAATATATTTCTATCCATAGTATATTTTATTGCGAAAATATGAACACTAGGTACACACTTAAGAAATAAGTAACACGTAAATTACGAAAGAAACGCCCACTGAGAGAGTTAAAGATTTTCAAATGACGTGAATCTATGTCAGCAGTCCCGAAAGGGTTAATTAAAAATATTTTCATAGAAATTATAAAACGAATCGTACAGTTCCTAAGAGTATAACTGACCCAAAACTGATAAGTACGATTAAAATTGTTTAATATTTACTTCATGAACCCTTACAATAATTATCCGAAAAGATTTAGTTTATGCTTTGTTGTATATATATGTATTTATATATATTATTTAATTTCGTATATTACGTTATACCTACGAAAGGAAATTTAAGCTTTATTGGTGATCAGTACAGTCATAATAGACACTTTTACTTGAAAAATATTGCACTTTTTTTCAAAGAGTACAGTCTGGACCAATCGCAAGTGTAATGTATTTAAATAGACCTAAAATTATCTAAAATAGTACTGAAGTTTATACAAATCTAAGAAACTGAATTCAGAATAATTAAGAAACTGGAAAGAATCAATGTTTTTATTAATTTTTATAAATCTTTTTTTCCTGAAATATTTCTGGTGTAAAACATTAAAATTTTGTCCAATTCTTATAGGATTTTAATTTTATTTTTCTACATTTACACATAACCCCCTAACACATTTTTGATTATAACTCTATAAATACTGAAGTTAAAGCATAAAAACAGTATGTTTTTCTGCACTGCCAGACTCTCAGAAATTCAAATATGAAGTCAAAATTGGGTGTTGCTATTGAAAAAATCGAAGTTGGCGCTCATTTCAATATTTAGATGACCCCTAATTCAAAATTTGACAGCATTTTCAAAAAGTGCATTTCATTTCCTGTTGAATGGTGTCTATTAAATTTTTCTGCGTCAATTAATAATGAAATTAGAGCGAGTGCTGCGATTTTTTTTTCCCCGACTGTACATTTGTCTTAATCAGCGGTCGATCTGGGCAAAAATTGGTGCCTTTTAGCTGCCCCTTCACAAAATTAAAGTTCATAAAAAAGGCCCCCTTCACAGAATTAAAATTAATAAAATAAGCTGTTTCACAAAATTTCGTTTTTTAAATATGATCTCTTTTTAGAAAGTTTTTCTACGTTTTCACTATTATCTCAAATGACTGCCTTTACTTGGTTCGGTTACACACTATTAATTTTATATTAAACATTACATACAGTCTTTATATTAAAAGTAGACTTGGCGCTGTATAATTAAAAACCAGGAAAATCTTTAATGTCTTGAACGCCGAAGAGAAAAACTGAAAAACAAAGAGCTGTTTCGGTAGCATTTAGCGTGCCATCTTCAGTGCACTGCATTAGTTACCATAGCGCATTAATTTTGATAATTAGTTAGTAGAGATCTGCACGGGTTGAAATTTTGAGGACCAATTTTGGCCTGAACGAAAAAAAACGAACGAACTTGAAATTTTGGCCTGAACGAAAGCTTTGCTTACCCTGCCCAGATCTGGTATAACATCTAAAAATCTCAGCCCGGACAAAAGCCGATAAAATCAGGTCCGGCACCATCCAGCTCGATCAAAGGGAAAGAAAAAAAAAATACATGCATTTTCATACAAAAATATTTTAGTATTTAGTTTCCATTGGTTTTATACATCCAAACAATAGAATATCCATTAAAAAAAAACTATTGAATTTTTTTAAGACAATTACATATAAACAGAAATTTTTTATTACGGACGGACATAAGGCACACAGACAGACAGAAATTCAAATCGAAAATATTTTTATTCATCAAACAATGTAAGAAGGTATTATAAATGATTAATATTATTAAAAATCTACTTTCATCCATTTACACTTATATCCGATAATGTATCTCAATTATTTTATGAGATCCTGTAAACAAAACATTAATGCCAATTTAACCATTTTCAATAGAAAGGATACTTTTGCGAATCCGAAAAATGATTACAATTTCATTACATTTAGTGCCCTGGAAAGTAGCGGAAACGTGCTTAAAAGTATCCTTCATAGTACTTAGACTATGTAATCTTTTCAGTGGTACTCTACGGATTAAAGTGACCAACTGACTTAAACCACGAATAAAATTGTTTATGAAATTATACATGAATTTTTGCCATCACCGAATACTATGATCGCCTTTTACATTTCTACCAAAAAAAAGTGTTCTTGTTACTATATGTTTCAAATATAAAATATACAACAAACAAACGTACGATCTTCACGTATCCATAATTCATTCAAACAAACTTTACTATTCATCTTTTCATACTAAACAAACCTGCAATTACTAGAAGAAATGCTTACAGTTTAAGCAATTATTATTATTTTTTAAATGCAATTATGTATTTTAAATATATTAATTATTTTATTCAAGTATAACAAAAGGGGTAACGATGTGATGTCCCATTTAGAAAAAAAAAAAAAAATACACGTTCAATCTCTTTGTTCGAAAATTACTGGTATTAACATTTAATTGTCCTGATTTCCTGCATGTAATCTATAGTTAGGTAATCCATCATAAAATATATATATATATATATATATTTAATAAAATGTAATATTATTCTTCACGTCGAATACCTGGAATAGATATGAGTTTTTTTCAGATTAAAATTTCTAGTAGGAAAGAGACTTATCTAACATCTGAGGTATAGGAGGGAAATTGGGGTTCCTTAGAATCGCTTATCTGTATTATATAACTGTTTCGCTATAAACTGGGTATATCTTAAGAAACTTATTACAAGTGGCTTACTAATGATTACTAAGTCGTAGCAGTCATATTTGGAGAATTTGTTTAAAATATGAATTTAACCAGGAAAAGAATAAAAAATGTTGTTTAAGTGGATTTGGCACACCTCTGACTTGGCACAACTGAAGGTTTGATACAGAAGCTTATATTTCTATATAATGTTTATAAATTGAGTTTGTATCAAGTTTGTTCAATAAAACATATATTCAGGCAATAATATTATTATGGTTTTTGATAGATTTCTTACAGATTTAAAATCTTTAAATTGCATTTTCTCATTTTGCATTTTTTGGATGTTTAACAGAACTTACTTTACGGCCCTCTTCACTTACCGTCGCCGGAAGCCCGAACCAATGTTATTCTATGGGGAAATTTTCTTTACAAATAACTTATTAACTAATACATATTTTTAAATTCTATTTTCACATTCAGAAATTTCCCAACTGTTAAATTGACGGACCTTTAAAAATGTATATTTTTAAAATTTTAATACATTATTTTGAAATTGCAAAATGAAAAAAAATCGCATATTGAAAATTCGTATTTTGCAGCTTCAAAATAAAATATAAAAAAATAAAAAAAAATATAAAAAAATAAAAAAAAATTAAAAAAAAAAAAAAAAAAAGTCCGTCAGTTTAACAGCTGGGAATTTTCAGAATGTGAAAACAAAATGAAAAAATATGTATTAGTTAATAAGTTGTTTGTAAAGAAAAATTTCCCATAGAATAACATTAACTTCGGCTTCCGGCGGCGGTGGGTGAAGCGGGCCCTTAAAAGAATTAGAAAAAATAAAAGTGAATATCTATGCAAAAATTATCTATTAAAAGGTGCATGTCTACGTAAAAATTATCAATTAAAACGTGCGTGTCTATGTAAAAAATATCTATTAAAAGGTGCATGTCTATGTAAAAATTTGAAAAAAAAAAGAGAGAGAGAGTTTTGTTATACTTTTATTTTTTATATTTTTTATGTTTTAAAAATATTACAAAATCAACACCCTAATTCTTTAAATTGTTTCTATTAAACATCCAATAAATAAAGAAATAAAGACATAAAATAAATAAAAAATAAGTAAAGAGATATAATACTTTGTCGTATATTTTTTGACATCTTACACGGACGTATATCTAAAGAACAAACTTTCATTAAATTATTTATTTTAATTTATAATTGTTGCCAAGAAAATTAAACTTTATATTTTACCTCTACTTTTTAAGATAGCACGCGATCGTGTGTTACATAAAAAATCAAATCATTAAATTCATATTTTTATTTATTTTTATTTCAAATTATTGCACGCGCACTATTTATTTCCTAATTCAAAATTATTAAAAAAAACTTTTTCGATATCGTTTGTAACGATACTGTATAAATTTTCTTTTCTTTTTCTTAAAGAAAAAAAAAAAAAAAAAAAGATTTTGATGAAATTCTGGCAAAAGCAGAATTTAGTTTAGGACGGAGGGCTATTAGTTTTTTTTCTTCCCAATTATAACATCGCTTTCAAATTATTCAATTATATTTTCGATAAATTTTAGATTTCGATAAATGTCCAACTATCGAAAATGATTTCGACAAATGTCCAACTATCGAAAACGGCAACGCAAAAATCACTGTCTGAGACTAATAGGCCCTCAGTCCTAATAAATAAGTCTTTTCTTATATATCCGTAGAAGATCACGAATTCATGAAAAAATGCTAACTGAGAAAACGCAATTTAAAAATTTCAAATCTGTTAAAAATAGTTCAAAAATCATAAAATTTTTTGTTTGAATCTATATTTTATCGAACAAACCTAATATAGTTCAATTTAATAAATATTAAGTGGAAATATGCATTTTTATATGAAACCGTTAGTGGTGCCAAGTCAAAGGAGCCAATTCCCTTTAAGAGCTTGCGATACGTATTCTTAACGAGATCCAAAGCCCATGTTATTCTATGGAGAAATTTGTGTATAGAATGACTCAATACCTAATGTATAAGTTTAAGTTCCGTTTTCACAATATAAAAATTCACAAACATCAAATTTCTTCAAAATTTCCAAACATTGATTTAAAAAAAAAAAAAAAAAAAAAAAAAAATCTGTATTTTATTTTGGACTTCAAAATGCAAAAAAAGTACTTATTTCATTTTTCTTCCTTTATAGCTTCAAATATTAGAAATTAAAAAATAATTTTTTATGAAGGAAGACCAACAATTTTATCAATTAGGAAATATCTGTGAAAACGAGAGAAAAAAAAAAAAAAAAAAAAAAAAAAAAAAGAGGTATTAAATAATTCTATAAATATATTTCCCCATAGAATAACATAAGTTTTATTTGTCAACCAGGAAAAAAAACTTTTAATTTCGTTGCTTTTGTATAAAAATATTTGAAAATTTCATGTGCTTAGTAATAAAATAAATTAGAAAGTGTGTTATAAAATATATGAGAATCTCCTTAAAATCGAAATATTCTGTCATACGGGAAATATTTTCAATAAATTTTGTCTGTTTTCTGTGGAGCAGTCATAGCTGCCGACTTAGCATCTTTTGGCTATCGGAAAAATTTAATAGAAATACTTATTTTATTTCATCAGTGAATGTAAAGGTTTTCACTGATAAAGTAAAACGAAACAAAACAAAACAAAACAAACAAACAAACAATAAATAAATAAATAAATAAATAAAATAAAATTTTCCGACAGCCAAAAATGTGCTAAGTTGGCAAATATAGAGGTAGTTTATGTTATTTTTAACATTTTTTCAGTAAAAACAGAACCCCCCCCTCCCTTATTTTTTGTCTTTTTACAGCTACTCTTTTAACATATTTTAAATAAAAAGGATTTTTTCCTTCGTCTTTTAAACGCATTACGTTATTTGCGTTGAAACGTTTTGAAAAATAAGTGAAACATAAGAGATTAAATTTCTCTAAAAAAGTATTTTCTATTGCATTATGTTTAATGGATTTTGGATTTCACTTTCGTAAAAGATGAATTTACCTGTCTAGAACGGAATTGTACCTGATCAGATTTCTTTGACCTCCCTGCGTGGGAGTTTTGCTTGACGAAATTTGTGGTGCTTATTGGAATGAAAGACAAAAATTTTCATTGAAGTCGAAATATTAACGATTTTAAGAATCGTTATATAATCGTTAAGAGGCCTCTCCACTTATCGTCCTCATAAAACAAAGCTAATGTTATTCTATGGAGAATTTCGCCCCATTATAACTTATTAACTAATATACACTGATGGAAAAAAAAAATCCTAACACCAGGAAGGAGCTGTGCTAGATAAACGAAATTTGGTAGGCGTGTTTATACATCTGAAAGATGACGTCGATTCAAATTTCGAGCTACGCGCATAAGTGTGGCGCTGTAGCGACACTATGAACATGCAAATGAGGTTTGCTTTAAATAAGCGCTGTAAGGTTCGTGATCGTTATTTACAGTTGAGATTTGACGTCGTGGGTTAATGTTAGTCAAGGATGCCTCTAAGAAGACGAAGAATCCATTATCAACAGCTCACTGAGTTTGAACGAGGTCGTGTAGTAGGGCTACGAGAAGGTGGGTTTTCTTTCCGCGATATTGCAGAAAGACTTGGCAGGAATGTATCCACTGTGCATGAGTGTTGGCAGCCGTGGTCAAGGGAAGGTACATCCTGAAGAAGACCGGGTTCCGGGCGGCCACGTGGCACTACTGAGAGGGAAGACCGCCGTGTTCGGCGTATGGCTGTGGCTAATCGTACTGCGTCTGCAGCTGAAATTCGAGCTGCAGTTGGCACCACAGTGACACAACGAACTGTTACAAATCGGTTACTTCAAGGACAGCTCCGAGCCAGACGCCCTGTAGCGTGCATTCCACTGACTCCAAACAACTGTCGTTTGCGACGTGAGTGGTGTCAAGCTAGAGCTCATTGGAGGACGGAGTGGAGATCTGTTGTGTTTTCTGATGAAAGCCGGTTCTGCCTTGGTCGCAGTGATAGCCGTGTGTTGGTTAGAAGGAGGCCAGGTGAACGCCTGCTAGCGACCTGTCTGCGGCCTAGACAGACAGGGCCTAGTCCTGGAGTTATGGTTTGGGGAGCAATTTCGTATGACAGCAGGAGCACTCTCGTGGTTATCCCATGCACCCTGACTATAAATTTGTACGTCAGTCTAGTGATACAACCTGTTGTGCTGCTATTCATGAACAGCATTCAAGGGGGGTGTTTTCCAACAGGATAACGCTCGCCCTCATACCGCTGTTGTAACCCAACATGCTCTACAGAGTGTCGACATGTTGCCTTGGTCTGCTAGATCACCAGATCTTTCTCCAATCGAGCACGTATGGGACATCATTGGACGACAACTCCAGCGTCATCCACAACCAGCATTAACCGTCCCTGCATTGACCGCCCAAGTGCAACAGGCATGGAACTCCATACCACAAACTGATATCCGACACCTGTACGACACAATGCATGCACGTTTGCATGCTTGCATTCAAAATTCTGGCGGTTACACCGGTTACTAATGTACCAACATTTCACATTTGAAATAGCTCTTCTCGCCAATGGCTCTACCTGTGATCTTGAAACTTTAATCAATTAAATATGTTACCTAGACAAATGTATTGCTGAAATTTCATTACTGTACAATAATTTTTTCTTGGTGTTGAGATTTTTTTTTTCCATCAGTGTATATATTTAAATTCCTTTTTCACATTCAGAAACTTCACAACTATTAAGCAATTTATCGCTTTCGAAAATTTTTATTTATTTATATTTATTTTTAATATTTTATTTTGAGGTTGTAAAACGCGAATTTTCACAAATGAAAAATTTTTTAGCTTAAAAACGAAATCTTAAAATAATAATAATAATAATAATAATAATAATTTTTGAAAGCGATAACCTTTTTAGCAGTTGGGAATTTTCTAAAAGTGAAACTAGAATTTAAAAATATGTATTAGTTAATGAAATATAATGGGGCTTTCGGAGACGATAGGTAGAGAGTCCGCTTAAGGGATCTTGACACCTTTGACTTGGCACCATTGACGGTTTCATATAAAAACTTATATTTCCATTTAATATGTATAAATTGAACTATATAAGGTTTGTTCAATAAAATGTAACAATTCTTATGATTTTTGATACACATTTTATGGATTTGAAATATTTAAATTGCGTTTTTCAGTTTGTATTTTTTTCATGAAATCCTTATCTTCAAAATGCTTAAACTTCTACATATATTTAAGAAAAGATTTAATAATTTTTTTGGATGTTTATTCGAGCCTACTTAAAAGAATTAAGGAGGAATTTTTAAATTTATTGGCTAGTTTTTGAAAAATAAATAAATAAATAAAAATTGCATGCTAATGTAAAAATTTGCAATATAATAATAATAATAATAATAATATATATACAAGAAAAAAGATTTTCGTCATATTCTTAATTTTAATATTTTTTCTTTCAAAGATATTGCAGAATCCATATATACAAGCGCATACACATTTATAGGATTAACTCGCTAGTAACCAAATACTTTTCACCCCTTGTATCGTAACGAGATATGTATACAGCCACGCCACAGGAAAACCATAGACTAGTTTAGGAGGCTTTGGTAAAACACATGGCTTTTCTGAGAAAAAAAAAAAAAAAAAAAAAAAAAAGAAAAGAAAACTAAGATGAACACATTAAAAAGAAATACGTTTGATTGCAAGATAATTTTGTGCATAAAATGGATACAAGAGTCGTCAAATCAATTTTGATTTTCTACTGATTTTGTATGCCCCTCACCCTTTTTTTAGTTCTGTATTTCTACGGGTACTTCCATTTTCTTTTCTTTTTCTTTCTTTCATTTTTTTTTTTTTTTTTTTTTTAATTTAATGTATTAAGCATATGGGAAACAAATTTTATTTAAAAAACGTTGTTTGGTAAAAATTCAGTAAGGTAATTATTACATTTGATTAATTAAGGAAGCCAAAGGGACTTTAACTTAAAAAAAAAAAAAAAAAAAAAAAAAAAAAATCTCGTACAACAACAAGACTTCCATTGAAGCACCAGTTTCCGAGCAGGATGACTGTTAGTTTTGCTCTAATAACCACGTAATACATGATAAAGTATATCTAAAATTGATTTATGTAACAATTTTAAAGAAAATCGTTAGAGCCGTTTTGAGATTCCTACTTTTACCAAAACTTGGAATACTCAATTATTGACCGGAAAACAATAATTACACACAAAATAATATTTAAAAAGGAATTAATATAGCGAGTTTGAAAAAAAATTCCGAATAGCTGAATTAAAGGAACACCCTTGCGAGACCTGAAATTGAGCTATTTATACAGGACTCCTATCAATTTTCCTGAACTAACCAACTATATCATTCGAAAAGACATCTAATAGTATGTTTATAAAGCAACTTTGAAGAAAATCGTTAAGAGCCGTTTTTGAGATACTGTCCCACTTCCGGTTTTCAATGTCCCACTTCCGGTTTCTAATGTCCCACTGCCATTTTTCTAATTTTCACCAAATTTTAGATAACTCATTTGTACACCAGACCTCTCTCAATTCTGAAGTTTCGTAGCTCTATATTTATTAGTTTCGGAGATATGATAGCCAGAAGATTCCCCACATACATACTACACATATATACACACACTGACCAATTGCTGATAACCACTTTTTTGGTCTCAGGAGACCTTAAAACGTGTAAATCAGGCGAAAATGCGATATCAAATTTTTGTACTGAATGCAGTACTTATATTACCTATGGTAGTCGGGTAATAGAAATAGAAAAAGTAGAAAAACATAGGTAAAAAAAAAATCTACATGTATGTTGAAATAGGACCAATTCCTTCAGTTATGATTCTATGTACTTTAGTTCAAAAGTTTTTAATTAAACTGCGACTGATGTCGAGACCAAACAGTACTGCATTTCTAAACTTAAACCATTATATTCTCGAAAGTTCTTTTTTGCCCTTATTTTCAAAATTTCGAAAATAATTCTCTACCTATTCTTTTAAAGGTTTGTACACACATTTATTTATATACAGAATGTATAAAAAAAAACTTTTCTAATTTATTGTATTAAATAAAAACCTTTAAGCTATCGAAAAGTAAAAAAAAAAAAGAAAAGTACCATGTTTTTTCATCACACGCAATTATACTTCGATCAACCCTTATATTATTACGATTTTCACAACTTCTAAGAATGGGAAAATTGAGGTTTGAAAACTAATTTTCTTTTTCTAATCATAGTTTTTGTGTTTTCTAACACCCCTATTAAGTATAGAATTTTTAGCTCTGTTTCTCGAAACTTCTCTTTATTAATACCCCATCAATCATGTTTTTCTCGCTATTTTCATTCTTTTCCTAGCTTCGAGATGTAACTGAATCGGTTACCTTAAGCAAGCTCAAACCTGCTATTTAGTTTAGCTTTGTTTTATAGATGAAATAGCGATTATTTTAAATCGAATACTTTGTATCGTTTATTTGACAAATAAATAATACAGAGTTTAACAACCAATTAAATATTGAAAGTATATTGAAACATAGCTGCCACGTTTTTTAATTTATTCCGGAATGTTTTTTGTTCCGCCCTTTTCTCACACCGTAATATTTGTAGAAAAATTTTCTTCAATATATAACTACGATTAAATATGAAGAAAATTACTCTAAAAAGATTACGGTGGGAAAAAAAGGGCGGAGCTAACAGCATTCCGGAATAAATTAAAAAACTTAGCATCTATGTTTAAACATTTAAACTGATTAAAATAAGTTATGAAATAGAATGTTTGTTTCTTTCAAATCGAGGAAAAAAAAAAAAAAAAACTGCAATACTTCCATTATATTCTATTACTCTGTATTACTTTAATGATATATTATTGCAGTTTAAGATGTAAAGTAAGAGGTATTGTTTTTGAATATTACCAAAGTACATTAAAATAAGTTGAAAATATCTTTACTTTAAACTTAAATTATTGCGGTTTGAAATGTAAATGTTTCAAACATTTCCATAGTACATTAAAATTAGTTGAAAAATATTTCTGTACTGATAAGTATAAAGGATTTAAGTCCAAAAATTTCGATTTCGAGTTAAGTACATAGTCAGACTCAGAAAAAAATTCTGTATCGATTGGTATAAAGGATTTAAATCCATGTCATTTAGTCTTTCAGAAAATCCATTGGTAAAAAAAGATTCAAGTCAGAAATTTAGCATTAATCTTTAGTATAAAATATTTAATTCAATTTTTTCCTTTTATTAAATGAAGATTGACAATCACTGAATGGTATAAAGGATATAAATCAACCTAATCCCTTTTTCCTAATCGATTCTTCTGATTAGTTTTTAGTTAGTTTAACTTTATTTTTCGTCACCTGAAAAATCAAGAATACGGACTTAAATCCTTTATACTTATCAGTACAGATTTTTACTTTAAGAAAAATCTTTAAAGATAGATTATTGCAGTTTAAAATTTAAAAAAAAGGTTTTTTGTTTTTAAAATTACAAATTTCATCAAAAACATTTGAAAATATCTTTACTACAAAGATATATTATTACAGTTGAAGGTGTAAAAAAGAGATATTGTTTTTAAACATTTCAAAAATATGTTAAAAACAGGTGAAAATATTTTTACTGTAAAGCTGTTATTAAGAGGTATTGTTTTTGAACATTTCCAAAATACATTAAGTATGTGAAAATATGTTTACTACAAAGATAGATTATTATAGTTTAAGGTGCAAAATAAGACATTGTTTTTAAATGTATCCTAAATACATTAAAAGCAAGTGAAATTATATTTACTTTAAAAATATAATTCATAGGTATCATTTTTGGACATTTCCAAAGTACACAAAAAACAGCTGAAAATATCTTTACCTTAAAGATAGATTATTGCAATTTAAGGTGTAAAAAAAGAGAATGTTTTTTAACATTTCCAAAGTACATCAAAAACATTTAAAAATATCTTTACTGCAAAGGTAGATTATTACCGTTTAAAATGTAACATAAAAGATAAATTTTTAAACATTTCCAAAGTACATTAAAAACAGCTGATAATATCTTTAGAATAAACTATTTTCGACATAAGTTTCTGGGAAAGGGCTGCTGCTGTCTCTCATCTGTACTTACCATATGAATATTGTAACTGTATTCATAAAACACTGAAAATTGATATTGAACATAAACATTTATTTCAAATTATTCAGATACTTTTCGCCCAGAATACTCTTTATAAATTATTTGAGTAATTTGGGATAGTCCTGAATGTTGAGTATAAAGTATGTTACGCACAATGTGCTTTCACAGTAGAAAAAGAGAAAAAGAAAATGCATGACCTAGCTTGAAATGCATTTTGAGCAATTTTCAACTGTAGTCTCTAAAATATCCGAATTATTTAGTATAGCTCTGTGTACGAAAGATGAACATTTCGAAATAGGAAACGTGCTTTTGTGGATACAAGATATACGTTTTCGTCTCAGATGTTAAAAGTGTATAAACAAAACGTTTCGCCCTTTGAAGTAACGTATTTAAATCCTTTTGCATGTCCCTGTGCACAGAGAATTCGTCCAATCTTAATAAATGCTTCAAATAATATCCCCATGTCGTACAAATTCAGAAAAGAGAATTTGAACTTCCTTTTAATGTCTGTATTTGATTTATGATGATAACGTAAAAACAGACAAACACACAGATCAACCGAAAAAAAAAAAAAAAAAAAAAAATTGAATTCAGGGCACCTCAAAATGTGTAATTTGAAAATTTTTTTGGAAAATTTGACATAAAAATATCGTTGTTTCAATTACATATCGATTAATAATATATGCCTAATCAGAATAGTAAAAGTACAAACTATTGTTTGATTCAATCAACTATTTATGTTTACCAAATAATTATATTATTGTTAATTTGCATTAACATTTGTTTGAGTTAGACGTTGATTCATATAAACGGTGTCTCCATCTATTATTTATTCTTGTAGACGGATGATTTAAATTATCGATTCAAACAAACAATGGCTGATATAATCGAAGATACCTTAAAAAAGAGGAGGGGTGGGTTTGTTTTCTTCGGAAGAAATGATATTTATCAAATAGATCTCAGTGTTAACTTTGATTCAACTAAGACTAATTAAGTATATGTTAAAAGAAAGTGCCTTTTTTTTTTTTTTTTTTTTTTTTCAGTGAAAGGCCGCGTATTATTTTTATTGGGAAGAGAGGACTATTCCTTTTAGAGAGACAAATAAATAAATAAATAAATAAATAAATAAGAATAAAAAAATAAATAGAAATAAATAAATATTAAAATGAATAAATAATATCGTCACTATTTTTCTGTAAGCCAGCCCGAGAAAAATAATAAAAGAGTAATAATAAAATTAATTAAATTACATTAAGATAAATAAATTAATAGAAAAAAGTAGAAAAAGACATATATCTAACTTAAATGCATCACAAAAAATGATTAAAATAAGCCTATAGAATTATAAAATTTGTTACAACAGTATTGTAACAAATTTACAATGGAGTATACAGTTGTGTAAAATGAATACATTCATTACATACATTTTGAAAATAAGTCTTCCATATTAAATTAATTCTGTTTAGGACCGAATTTATTTTTTATTGTTATTTTTATTATTATATAGTGATATATATATATATATATATATATATATATATATATATATATTTGTTTTATTTATTTATTATTTTTTTATCTTTATTTATTATATTCGATTTAGTTATTTACAAGTGAAACTAATAGTCAAAAATATCGTCGCCATTATTTCTTTCATAATTATAAATGCTTTCATATTTATTTATTTATTTTAAACGATCAAAACCCTGAAATTCTCGTGCCCTTAAGGACTTCAGCGCCATCAATAAAGAGGAAAACTGAATAAAAATTCATTACATTTTCCTTGAAAGAACGCAGCAAGGGATTCAACACTAAAGTCTGAAAATCACAAGAAGAACATTCATCTTGCAAGATAAATTGTTTTCAACAAGAAATACATAAAATGCTGCACAGACTTTTACCCTTTGATTTTTCCATCAAATATGAAAACTCATGAATGTTAACTTTTTAGAAAATCTTGACTCTCTTTTAGAGTTAAAATGCAACACCATCTCCGTTTTTGTTACTACTCAGTAGTGGTCATCACAAGACCATAGATATAGTAATTTATATAGATCTATCATTCCCATGTTATCGAGCAAAGATTTTTGATGCTGAAAAATTTTTTTGACATCAGCCATTAGGGAGTATAAAACTGGAAAATAGTTTATAGAATAGAATGTTGATGAAGTTTAAAAATTCCGAAATATTGTGTAGATTTTAATTGTTCTAATAAATATATGAAAGGAAATGGGATAAATTTTCGTAAGTAAGTTATATTTGACTAATTTATGAAAAATGTAATTTTTATAATCAGTTGTTTTGTTATTATTATGAAATAATTACTGTCTTCATATTTAATGAAATACCTTCTTTTAAATTTTAATATTTTTAAATATTTTATATTAGTAAGTAATATGATATTTTCAAAATTCTTTTAAATGTAGTTAGCAGCGGCGGAGGTATAGCCCTCTAGTTTTAATAGTATATAACTAATATGCTGCGGCACCACAAGACTTTCTTCCATATATAATCGTATACAAATTTACGCAATACAAATTATTTGTTAAATTAAAATTTATTAAAATCATTTTTCATGCTGAATTCAGACGATTTTTATCTCAAATTAGTATAATAATAAATGCAGAAAGAAAATCAATTTTGTGCAAACATGAATATATTATAGTACAGTAAAAAAAGAAAGAAAGAAAAATGGGTATCTGGATTTTTCACTCACCTTTAGTACATAAATTATTCATAATCTTTATTTTCTAAATTTTTCGGGTGTATTCCCATGCGTATTCGAAACAGCCGTTCGAGAGTAAAAAGGCTGTCTTTCCACGAATGAAAATTAATCATATCCCCCCCCCCCTTAATGATCAATCTATGTCTTATTACTATATCTATGCACAAGACACTTCATTACCTTATACAAATTCATGCAGTACAGATTATTAATTAAATTATTATTTATTAAAATTTTTATCTATGATCAATGCAGACGGTTTTTATCTCAGGGAAGTATGTAAATGCTTAAAGAAAATCAATTTTGTACCGACATCAGAGAAAAATCACCCCCCCCCCCCGTTAAAAATGAGAAAAAAAAAATCAATAATTTTGTTTAAAATTATTACAGATTTAGGATTCAACCAAATACTAAGTTTAGTTAACTTTCGTTCATTGGTTCGTGAGATACAGAGTCCATAATTTTTTTCAGACACCCACACATACACCCAGACAGACATTTTCTGAAAATAGTCAAATCGTGTTCAGGACACCTCAAAATGTGCAAATCTGTCGAAAATCAGTGTTTGAAAAATTTTTGAAGAATCCAATCATTTCCTCTTATATACATAGAAAAAAGTAAAAAATTTTAACAAGTCTCATAACTTAAAAAATGTTCTCGTAAAATTACACGTAAACATTTTTATGTTTTTAAAGGTTTATTTCAGCTTTTCAAAATTTACAAAATTAACACTTTTAATTCATTACGATAAAATAATGTAGAACATTATTAATATGATCCGTAAGATAATTTAATTTAGAAATTACATATTAACATTAGAACTTGCATTAAAATGCTCACAAAATACTGCATTACTTATACAGAATAAATTAACTATACAGAAATACCTTGGGATAAAATATTTCAAAATACCATACAAATTTGGGAAAGAAAAAAGGCGTGGAAATTTGGAAAAATGCATCATTTAATCATTAAAAATAATGAAAATACTTAATCTTAAGTAAAATCATATATAATCCAGTTTAGGGAACATTTTAACGCAAGTTATATATTAATCCCTGCTTGGCTCAATTTATTCCGGGTTTGAAGGTCAAAAAACGTCATTTTATGCTTATTTTAATACTTATTTCCTTAGATTATATATACAAATCAGCATATATAGTTACGCTCATCACTGACTGACTCTGTCACGCTTAAAAAGGCTAAGAGATTTCCTTGGACTCTGTCTGTGTGTGAACGCAAGTTGCCACCTAATTTTCATACTATAGTTAATTTTAAAAAATCTAATTGTTCGATCGATAAGCTGTTTAATCCGACGGATTCAGAAAAAATCGCCCCTTTCACTTGGTACCTCATTTGTGACGAATGTTTGATTAGATTTTTTTTAAATTAATTAAAATATGAAAATAGACATAGCTTTAAAATATACATTTAAATTTTTAATTGTTCACATTTTTTTTTTTTTTTTTTTTTTTTCCCGACATAAAATAAAATATGCTTTTACTTGAAAAAAAAAAAAAAAAAAAAAAATAGCTATATATATAATATTAAATTTGCTCATGCATATGAAAAAATGACGTTTATAAAATAATAATAATAATTTTTAATTTTAAAGTTAACGAAGAGATAAATAAAGTGCGAAAATCTCGCACGGGCTTGCAAGCAAATGAATTATTTAAAGTGAGAAATAAATAAAATGGAATGATTATTTTTCAACGGGCGCCTAAGTCGCCCTACAACTAACTAGTGTTATATAACAAAACATAACAACACCATTCGCATATAACATTTTCTAAATAAATAAATAAATTAATAAATAAATATAAGTAAAAATTATTTTTAAATTTGGCTTTCTGCATTTCGTCTGATCGAGCTCACTTCGGGAAAAGCCGGGAAGGGGTTGATATAAAAATTTTAAATTAATTTACTTTATGGATCGTGAAAGACCACTAAAATATTTTACTACATTAGTACTTGCTACATTTTTAAAAAATTCTAATCAATGAATCGTATTAAGTTTACGATTTTCCAAAAACTGAAACCATAGCTGGCAAATTTTACGCTTTTTGGCTGCTGAAAATTTTTAAAAGAATTTTTTATATATTTCTGAAACAATATTCATATTAAATAAGTAAAAACTTCTAGAAAATAGAAGTAAAAACTTCTATTAAAATTTTCCAGTAACCAGAAAGCGTAAAAGTTAGCAACTATTTGAAACAGATCTCAACCATCATACAAAATTTTGCTTAAAGGGACTAAACCTGTAATGATTCGAATCCGATTCACTTTTCACATTTACATTTTTTAAGGTATGCGATTAGGGCTCGATCAAGCTAAAAGTAGGTCCAGGCAGGCCTTGATGCGCATTCGGGCCGCTTAGCTATCTTTTTTTTTTCCCCATGTTTTTTTACCAGTCTTTGAAAATAATCCTTAAATTTCCCCACTGTTTCTCCCGAAAATTCATATTTGAGTAAAATATTACCTCTATAATTATTACTTTCTTCTATATTCAATAGAAAAAAATTATTGGATTCGTAAAAATTTTCTACTTCTGGTTTTTGATGGATTTACTCATTTTGAGAGGTCTAGAACACGATTTGACTGTTTTTAGAAAATGTCTGTCTGCCTGTGTGTGTATGCGAGACAAAAATTTTGTGGCGACTCTATATCAGGATCTAATACAGAGAATGTATATAAATTTATATGTAGATGCATCTTCACCTAAATTAGTGCCTATCAACTTTTGGAGATAATTGCTCAACAGGTGGCGTTGCTATACAGCGTTTTCCACAATTTTAAGGAAAGCTATATCTCAAGGACTACTGCATAAATTTGCATATAAATTTATAAGCAGATGCACCTGGACCTGATTAAGTGCGTATTAGGTTTTGATATTGATTTCTCAACAGGTGGCGCTACTATACAGCGATTTCTACAATTTAAAGGAAGACTATAACGAACTACTGAATAGAATTACATATAAATTTATATGTAGATGCACCTTGACATAAATTAGTGACTGTAAACTTTTGATGTCAATGGCAATAAACTTTTGATGTCAATAAGTGGCACTGCTATACTGCTTAAGGGAAAGCTATAGCTCAGGTTCTATTGCATATAATCAAACAAAACTTGATATGTTAGAAGGCCATTATGAGACATAATGCTAATTCAATTTGAGGCATATCTAGCAATAGGTGGCGTTGCTCTATTGCAATATTCTCCGAGAACGGGATGATAATATCTCATCTTCTATGGCATACAACTGTACGAAACTTGAAATAGAGATAACTATTATGAAAATGCATTTTTTAAGATATTAATTATAGTGAATAAAACTGTTTTTCTTTGGATATTTAGTATTTTCTCTTAGATGAAAATCGTCTGCATTCATCATAGTAGATAATTTTAATAAATAATAGTTTTAATAGATTATTTGTACTGAGATAATTTGTATAGGAAAATATAGAAGAAAGTCATATGGTGGTCACAACATCCTAGCTTTAATTTCGCTTTCAGTAATAAAATTCTCATGAAGTGCTAAAGTGCTATTTTCACGAGTACTTTTATAAATCGACGTTTATGCGAAATTTTGCCTTATTCTCTCATATTAAGAAAATCGTAAATTACAAATAAGTTGCGGAGTTTTCAAATTAGAATGTTGCAAATAAATAGGATTATTACTAGGATCATAATCATAAGTGATATTCTGAAACAACTATCACTTCAGTTTTATGGTATTCGGAACCTTCATACCTGAAAACGTTCAAAAAGCCAACAAACTAAAGTCGAAAATGTTTCAGGAATTAAAATAAAGAAACCCGGAAGTGACAATCTGGTGCTTAACTCTTTCATTAGTTATTTCGTGCATTTTTAAAATTGCTTCCTTAAGTGGGTAAACAAACGTCATGATTTTCAACAAGATTTTATTTTATTTTTGTTCTTTTATACTTTATTTCAGAAGAATCTGAAATTAAAATCGTGATTTTGAGATACGCCACATCATTAAAAAGAAAAACTTAATAGCATTTTTCTATCACATTACCATACCAGAATAAATTGAATAAACCGAGATGCTATGATCATCCAAAAATTTTCTTCTGCATTTCAATAGCTTTGTTGCATTATTATCAGTAGTGTGTACATTGGGTATATATTTAGGCCCGTTTTGTCTCACAAAACCTGGCAAACATTGCCCAATAATCATCATAAAACGTTTAGCATAGTTTTGCCCTATGCTCTATGATTCAATCTCAAATGAAAAGAGCTTTTTCATAATAATTATTCCGGATATAAAGCTTCGTGAAGAATTAAAAAACTCTAACCTTGCCCTTTTACTAAATGGAAAAGGTAGTATTTTTCAGTTACAATCCTCTATCATAAAGCAATTTTTATTTTTATTTATTTATTTTTTTTTTTTTATACATTTAACACACATTTAAATATATATATATATATATATATATTTGTATTTATTTACTTGTTTATTTTTATATGTCGACAAACTACAAATATGGATGATAAGTTTTTCGCCTAAAATATTTTTATAAACCTATATTTTATACAGTCGATATATATATAAGGTAACAAAATTATAACATATGATCAAGCGTCAAATTTATCCGTAAGATTAAATATATATATATATTCAGGAATAGTGAAAAGAAATATGAATTAATCCACAATACTCACGATTTTAATTAACAGGAATTACGCCCCCCCCCCCCCAACACACACACACATACACAGCACGCCACTAATGAAACACATTAAAAATATCATATTGGCAACTGATAAAAATGTTCATCAAAACCGATTTTTTTTTTTTTTTTCTTTTACATTAAAATATTTGACATTAAGTAAAAAAGTGCTCTAAACTAGAAGTCCGCCTAACTTTTCGTCCAGCAACGTGCATAGAGCAACACATAATGCAAGGTATCGAAAACTATGGTAGCTGTGTTAAGCTAAAACTCTATAGTGTCCGTACGATCTTGCTAATTTATATGCATATATATAAATATAAAAGAAAAAAAAAACTATACTGTGATATTTATAAAATGTAAAAATACCCTTTTACAAAATCGAAATCTACGTATTTAAAACAGGCTTCTAATTTCAATTTTCTGTCTTCAAAAGATTTCTATCTTCAAACCAATGCTTCACTGTTCCAGTATTGTTCTTCAGTGTACCATTTCTACTTTAATTCTGCTTTATTAATTTACTTACTTTACGATGTACTCATGCCAGCTTTTCTTCCTAATGAAATATGCTACTCAATTATTTCGACCTGAAACAATTGTAGTATTCTTTTGGACATTTATACTGTTTGTTTACTTTCGTCATCTTTTAGCAACTGTTTTTCGATACATTTTACTGCAAGTTGTTAGAAGTCTGTTTTGTATAATTTGTACATTTAAACTGATTATACTGAAATTAAACTTCCCTCATTTCAGGGAATTAGTATTAAAACGATAGCAACATATGGATAATTTGTATTAAAAACATTTTAAATATACAGTATTTGTGGTTTTTTAGTTAAAAACGTTGATACATGCAATAAAAAAAGTTTATCAAATGTGAGTATTTATGTATGTTTGTTTACTTTTTTTTCCCCCCGGACCACGAAATTATAGCTTAGGTGATCTTTCTCAGACCACTAAATACTAGCAGGCTTTGCCCGCCACTAAATTTAAAGAAAACTCTTTTCTATATAGCTTTATAAAAATAAAATAAAATAAATTACTGAAATTGTTCAAAAGCTCGCTCCAGGTCCCTGCTGCATTCGGCAGCGATTTGGTCATCCACTGCAACTCGGGCGCTTGTCCCTATTACCTGCGACACTAGTTTACCAATGAGCTTCCAATTAGGTGCTTATTATATAACAGTTTCGAAATAGATAGTATAAAAAAAATTGGAGTTTCCCTTTTATATTTGAATCCCAGTTACATGTGAACAACACTATACGTGTTGTTCACATGTAACTCGGACTGGACTCAAATGTAACTGGGTTTAGACAACGTAATATTTGCTTTTACGTTATTTCATATGTTTATTTTGTTTATCCAATCAACCATTAAATGACAGCAATTTCAAACCAAATATTACAATATGCTGTGACCAGCTACGTCTGTCGCATGAGACAATTAATTTTTTGTGTTTATATATAATTCATGGTTTGTAAACCTGATAGTACAGCCTTAATATAGTTCTCTTTGGAGGCTTTTGAATTTTTGTCACCATTTTAGACTTAATCCATTGTAACAATAAGACTTAATCCCTTGTAACAATATGCTATGAGCGCTATTTCTGCCGTATTTTAGACAACTAATCTTTTAATGGTTATATATATTTCCCATTAAACATATTTTTATTTATTTATTTAAATATTAATTTGAATATTTCAAATATATCTGTTCGACAGCGTGCAAGTGCAGTAACACACAGAGGCTCATTTGTTTGTATGATAAATTAGTATAGTGATTATTATATAAAAAAATAAATAAATAGGTAAACATTATAGTGTTACACAACTTTATTATGTCGCTCCACTGGCGGCTTTTGAATTTTTGTCGCCATATTAGCGATGGATTTTTCTTCTTCTTTTTTTTTTTTTTTTTTTTTTGTATGAAAAGGGGAAGACTATTTTGTTAATAATTTTATCAGACCCTTTTTTGTTTATACATAAGAATCCTTTATATTCTGCTTAAATTTTTTATGGTTTTTAGATTTTAAAATAGAGCTTGTTGAAATAAATTTCATATCTTTAAAACTGCATTTGTTCTGTAAATTTTGTGTAAAAATAAATCATTTATGTTTTTATATATTTGATGCGCTACTTAGATTAAAATGGCTGTTGCTATATTAAACTTCTTGTCGAAAAACGTTCAGTGTACTTCAACACCAAAATTTAAAAAATCGCCCAGCAGGATCTGTTAATGAAACTGATAAAATAAAAGTATGGTTCATAGAGTTTAAATAATCCATTTAAAAAAAACTTTTAAAACCCAAATTGTTAATGTATCGCATCACATACATAGATATAGTAATAATATATAGATTGATCATTGGGGGAGAAAAAAGTGATTCCTTTTCACTCGGGAAAAGACGGCGATTTTACCAAAATATGGCAGTCTTTCCCCGAGTGAATACACACGGGAATACACACGAATGTTTTTGCAAATAAAATTCATGAATAATTTATTTACTAAAGGTGAATGAAAAGCTCCAGATATAGTTTCAAATTCATTCTTCTTTTTTTTCCTTTTTACTTTCCGAACACTATAGTGAGGAAAGTATTGTAATCATGTCAAAAATCCGAATTCGAGATTTTGATGTTTCTATACGTTTCGAGGTCCAACGAGTCCGTTTTCACTATTTTTACGATGATGTATGTATGTGTGTGTATGTATGTGTGTATGTATGTGTGTATGTCTGTGAGTGAACACGCTAGCGTCTAAACGCTTCGTTCGAATAAGCTGAAAGTTGGTACGTATATTGTAAGTCACCATAGTACGAACCCTATAGATTTTGGTGAATCTAGCACTTATAGTTTTTTTACAGGGACACAAAGAAAAATTCTTTATCATTATGGCCAAGGGACCAAAATCTTAAAAGTGCGATAGCATCTAAACGCCTTATTCAATTGAGCAAAAACTTTATACACATATTATAGGTCACAGATACTCAATCTGTATAGATTTTGGAGAATCTAGCACTTATAGTTTTTTTACAGGGACACAAAGAAAAATTCTTTGCCAAATTTTTAAATGTGTGATAGCGTCTAAACGCCTTATTAATCTCAGCAAAGAATTTGTACACATGTTATAGGTCACATTTTAACCAACTGTATAGATTTTGGTGAATCTAGCACTTACAGTTTTTTTACAGGGACACAAAGAAAAATTCTTTATCTTTATGGCCTATGAGACCAGCGATAGCATCTAAACGCCTTATTCAATTGAGCTGAAAATTTGTATGAATATTATAAATCACTGTTGCACTAACTATAAGCATTTTGGTGAATCTAGCATTTATAGATTTTTACAGGGACACAACGAAAAATTCTTTATCCTTATGATCTAAGGGCTCAAAGTTCAGTAGCGTTAAATAAAACCTCGTGTGATATATGGAGAAAAATTCTCAAACACTCTGTTATGGTTTTCTCTTTTTTGTTTGTTTAGCAACTCCTCTTTCTTTATTTTATCTACAAAACTGTTAGTTACTCAATGTTCGGAAAGTCGAGTGGAGTCACTCCAGATTTTTTCCTTCAATACCACTTAATGGCTGATTCCAAAGCTTTTTTTTCGGCATCAAAAATCTTTGCACGATAATATGGGGATGACAGATCTATATATATATTATTATATCTATGATCACACAAATCTTTTCGAAGATAGAATAAAACTTAATTTGAAAAAAAAAAAAAAATAATAATAATAATAATAATAATAACTTTTGTTTATTAACCAAAATTATTGATGAAATTTGAAATGCAAGTTGGTCTTGTGGGGTACAGGCTGTATATTATATTTTTGTGTTCGTGAGAGAAAATTTAAAAGAATTTGAAAACTGCAATTTTTAATCCCACTTAAAAATCATGTGACTTAATGTGAAGCAGATTTTTCATTTTTTTTCTCCTAACGGTTTCCATACAATCTTCTGCTGTTGCCACCTAAAATTCATACTTTAGTTAATTTTAAAAAATCTAATTGTCCGATTGATAAGCTGTTTAATGCATCGGATTTACAAAAATTTTCCCTTTCATTTGCTATCTTATTTGTAACGATGCGACTGATATTTCTAATTTATTTTCTAATCTTTCTGATTTATTTTCCTCATTTTAAAATAAATGTACGTTTTTTTTTTTAATTATTATTATTTTGTCAAAAAAAAAAAAAAAATGGCAACAATTAAATTATGGATAAAATTTTAAAATTTAAATGGCTTATTTATCAGAAATTATAAGTTTATTATTTTCACATTTTAATTAATTAAGAAAAAACTAATCATCCGATTGATAAGCTGTTTAATGCATCGGATTTACAAAAATTTTCCCTTTCATTTGGTATCTTATTTGTAACGATGCGACTGATATTTCTAATTTATTTTCTAATCTTTCTAATTTATTTTCCTCATTTTAAATAAATGTACGTTTTTTTTTTTTTTTTTTTTTTATTATTATTATTTTGTCGAAAAAAAAATTGGCAACAGTTAAATTATGGATAAAACGTTAAAATTTAAATGGCTTATTTATTAGAAATTAGAAGGTTATTATTTTCACATTTTAATTAATTAAGAAAAAACTAATCAAAAATTCGAAAATCTGACTTCGATGTGCACAATGACGCTTCGGGGGGCACCTTTGTGTTAAATCTCGTGACTGTCCGAGCTACTGTTTTCGAGAACAGTGAAATATACAAATATTGCTTACTTAATAGTATAAGATTCATTGCTGATGGGAAACCTAATTTTTCTTCTACTTCTTTTTACTTTCTGAACATACTGTGTAAGGGAAGTATTGTAATCATGACAAAAATTCGACATTCGGATTTTAGTATATCTATACATTTTGAGGTCCCTGAGTTCATTTTTGCTATCTTTATGGTGATGTGTGTGTATGTGCGTGTGTGTGTGTGAACAAGATAGCGTCTACACGTTTTGTTCGAATGAGTTGAAAGTTGGTACATATGTTATAGGTCACAGTAGCACGAACCCTATTGATTTTGGTGAATCTAGCACTCACAGTTTTTTTATAGGGACACAAAGAAAAATTCTTTATCATTATGATCTATGGGATCGCATTATTTAAAACGCGATAGTGTCTAAACGCCTCATTCAAACAAAATAAAAATTTATACACATATTATAGGTCACCCCTATTATAGGCCTATGGGCTAAAATTTAAAATGCGATAGCATCTAAATACCTTACCTGATTGAGCTGAAAACTTATATTACATGTTATAGGTCACCCTCACACGAACTGTATAGATTTTTGTGACTCTAGTACTTATGAATTTTTACAAAGACACACAAAAAAAAAATTCTTTATTATTAATGACCTATAGGTTCAAATTGTTTGAAGTACTATAGAGTTAAATTAAACAGCATATTATGTGAAGAAAAATACTGAAACATTCTATTATATTGTTCTCTTTTGTTTAATTATATATATAACGAATTTTTTTACTTTACTTTATCTATACAACCGTTAATTATTTAATGTTCAGGAAGTCGAGTAGGGTACACCAGATTTTTTGTCTTCTTTTTATTACTATTGTTAAGATTTTATGGAAATTGTTCTTTCACAGAAGAAATTTTTTTTGTTTTGAGATATGATATGATCTATTTGTAATGGATACACACTAATGGTCTTTTCTTTTCTTTCTCTATTTTCTTTCTTTCTTTTCTTTTCTTTTTTTAATTTCGCTGTCAAATTTCAAATTAATCAAACATATTTACATTTTAAACAGAAAAAAGCACATGCTTAATTTTTTTAATAGACATATAAATGGTTCAGATATTAGAGAGGAAATTTTATAATAAGGATAAAAACTCGTACCATAGTATGTATAGCAGATTTTTAACAGAAAGGCAGAATTAGTTTTGAAAAAAATTAACAAGATCAAAGATTGACCAGGTCAGTACTTGAACGTGGATTGTTTAAAACGTTAAGACAATTTATCCAAGTTCGAATTCTATCCAGATAACTTCTTACTCTCTTTAAATAAATAAATAATAATAAATAGGATTCAATCTAGTAGGGAAAATTTAGGGATCCAAAAAGAATACATGGATTATGATTTAGTGAGCCAAAAGTAAGAAATTGTACTTAAAAATGTATATAAGGACACACTTTTTATTCATGTATTTAGTGTACATATCATTGAATTTTAGGAAAAAACAAACAAGGAAATTTAAAAACTTGTTTAACACTAGATAACTAACCTTCAATCAATGTTACTCTGTAACTAATTATTTGACTCATAAACTGCGAATTAAGAACAAGTATATTTTTATATTTATTTTAAAAAATTAGTGTATCTTAAGAGAAGTATTACAATATTTCCATTGAAACTCATTTTACTATGTTTAAAAGTACAGTGAATGAAGTGTGAGCATAACCGGAACATCTCAAGTTCGAAAAATTGGCGGGTGGGAATAGTCTATTAGATGGCTGTTTAGTTATCTAGATAGATTTCGATAGATTTCGATTGTTAAACGGATATTTTTACCAGTATTCATTTTTTTTTTTTTTTTTTTTTAATATAAATGAAAAAATATATAAATAAATAAATAAATAAACATTTATAAAAATATTTTAGAACAAATTAGTCGTCAATGTGTGTAGTTTTGGTGACATTTTTAATTACTTGGCGATAAATGCCGTTTTGTCACCTTGCTGGCATATACCCTAATAATAAATTTATTTTGATTTTCTATGAAAAGCCTATAGGGTTTTGGTAGTTTAGTTTTACTTTAAGTTGTGTGTATATACATCGCATATATACATACATACGTATATATACATACATTATAAAATAATCAAAGCTTTTACTTATTTCAAAAGAATATTTGAATCTACGAAGAATATTTGTAATCTACGAAGTAACCGTATGTATTCGTTACTGAGATGATACGGGTATTCTTCCAGACTCGAAGTAACGAATCTGTATTTTTGAATTCGACTCGTTACTTGTTACTTTCGTTACTGTATCCTGCGTCACGAGCAAAGTTCGGACATTTATTTGATGCGAAAGTTAAAAATTCCGTATTATTATTATTATCCTTATATATATATATATATATTTATAACAGGCACTTTTTTTTTTGAAGGCAGAGAGATAAGATGGAAGCGTTATTTATTTAAAATGTTCTTTTCAGAAATATATTACAGCGCTAATAGGTTCTTATGTAATAACAGTATTATTTATTTTATTTTATGAAATAACGCCCATATCTAGTAGAAACGTTGTAGGAATAATTCAGGAATTGGTCTTTTCGTCTTAATTCAAATGAAAAAAAAAAAAAAAAAAAAAAAAAAACTTTAGGCAAAAATGGGATTTTTTTCAGTTACATTTATTTAAACACGTTTTCATGCAATGCAATATAAGAAAAGCGTACGACGTTTTACAATTATAAGCTACAGCAAATGGCATGACTAATGCTACATAGAACAAAATATTAAAAAATATATTATCTTAAATTAGTGAAAATATTCTTCATGTGAGATTATATTAAATGCAATTATAGTACCATAAAGTTATTTACATATATAAGATTAATTAATCTGATTTTGCGTATCAATTTTATTTACATAAATGCTAGAGGGAAAAAAAATACCAACGATCAATGACCTGCAAGAATAATTCATAAAACAGCCATTTCATCTTCTCGCAAATTCAAAAATGAGTTTTCCTTTCACTTACATTCCTGGAAAAATATGGTCTTCATGCTATGAGCAATATGAGGAAAGCGTACGACTTTTTGCAATTATGAAGCTACAGCAAAAAGCATGATTAATGCTATCAGAGAACACAATTCGTTTCAAATTACTGCCATTGCATCTGGCACGCCTCACCAAAAGGTGTGCTGCCATTTATATCGCATAAATCTCTGCCAGGTGAAGATGGAAGAACGAGTCATAAATTTGTCGAAAACATATTCTTAATGTTGGAATGAAATTGTTGCTTTAAGAGTTGGAAAAATAAATAAATAAATAAAATTGAGTTCATCTATGGTTGTCAAGAGTTAGGAATGTGCCAGTAATGAAGTATATATTTAATGAAGTTCAACAAAAAATTTGCTATGTAAAAATAACCATTTAAAAAGTTTGCACGTTGCGGAAAGATTTTTTTTCACGGAAATACAAACACCATTTATTTAAGTTTGCTCGGTTTTCTCTTGTAATGGTTTTTTAAAAGAAATGAGCACGTGTTTCGACATTAAAAATGTACCAGATTGCTTTTACATTGAATGTTTGTCATCTCCTCTTATAGTGTACCAATGGTTCGTTAGAAAATTAGTATCTTGTTGAAATTCTCTTATTGTAACATATATGAAAGGTGGCGTAAACGACTCAGAAATTGTATTTTTATATTAAATTTGCCACGAAACTTGTTTAATTTTAATTTTAATTTATTTTTTTTTATGCCAGAAACAATGTATAGTATTTTTTTTCTTTTTAAAGTAGCTTGCCGACTATTCTCAAGTTTTTGTCCTTCTTAGTCTTATGAATGTTTATTAGTACGACAAGTCGTTCTATTTCTTTCAGACATCGATTTTACGTTGTTACCATTTTGCGGTCTTTCACCTTGAATGAACGTGCAAACATTATTATTATTATTATTATTATTATTATTATTTTAATTTAAAATACATAAAGCTGAAAGTGTGCCATTGTATCTGCCCGGACTTTTGGTTCGTTATACAAAAGCTACACCATTCAACTGATCGCTACAAAAATTAGTACATATTTTAATCAGGACAAAATCTAGCTAACGCCGTATTTTTTAGTTCAAATGTTAACTATTACGTTTCATTTTAATAACAATATAATACGTCTTCCAAAAGAAATATTTATCCTGTAGGAGGCTTTGATTATCCTAACCCAGGTTAATCTAACTTCTATCCACCCCTTATACAGACTTGTTTTATTAATCATTAACAATTAATGCCCTGAAAATCTAAAAGTTCATTTGTTATTTTTTTTTAAATAGTGGAGTGTTACAAATATTTGAAACAAAACTATTTTTAAGTGCTAATTATTCATAAATTTAACAAAAAGGAAGAAGCATAGGTTGTGCACTATATATCAAAAGAAACATTTCTTTTCTGTAACTAGATAAAATCTGTAACCGTTGATACAGATATCATCTGGTGGTTACATATTTGTTCGGTTCTGCACATGGAAAATTACTATGGAAACACGATTGAGTACTGCTAAGTCACTGAAGAAATTGCATTTATGTAGCTAAGAGGTAATATCATCGCCTTCAATGCGGTGCGCTCTGGTTCGAACCTGGCTATTATTGTAGAATTGAAGAATTTTATTTAATGCGAGAATTTTTCCAGTGTGCACTACGTAAAAAAATTCTGCTGTGTACGAATATTCTCTGTATTGTTGAGTTATAGAAAATTTTTATCAATGTAGTTTTTGCATGGTATAGGAATATTTTCTGGCAACTTTACTGCTTGGAATTTTCTGTAACACAAACACATACTCATACATTCATATATATTATTTTTTTACAGTGCTAAAAATTTTTATTTGTTGCTGTAAACAGTATGTGAATGTTCTTTCACATTATAACATCGTGCAACCTTAAGTATATATGAATAATTTTTTAAAACGCAGTAAAAGCCAAACAACAGAAAATTTAAGATCCCTGAAACCAAACAGTCCAAGTAGATTAAATTTTCATCCAATTAAAATTACTTGTGAAGACTTTTTGTTAATTATTTAAACAATTAATTTAACTTTTTGATTTTTGAAGCAAAAAATTTTATTTATTGATTTTTTATTTTATTTTATTTTAACTTCAAATTTACCTTAATATTATTCCTAGATTGTTAGTGGCTATTTAAATAATGTTGCTTTTACGTTAAAACGACATGGAACCAAAGCAAGAGAATCAAACAAACAATGAGAGAATAAACAATTAAAACACTTTTTTTGACAAATTATTTTTCAAGTAAGAATAGCTCAGAACGGTGAAAAAATCTTTTCAAGGGAGACCTTTTCCACCGTTGAACACCTATGTACGATTTCATTCGCTAGTGACTATAATAGCAAATTTCTAGCGGGCTCCCGACAGCATCATAAAAGAATTTAGAATAAATATCAGGAAGAATGTGGAATAAACTAATTAGTTCGAAAAATAAGATAATCAAACAAAAAATAATCAAAATAACAAACAATTCTCACAGAAAAATTAAGTACAGTCACATGGATTGCAACAAGTATATATATATTTATCTGTCATTTCCCGTGATAAAGTTGTTTAATTTTTGATTTCGAACTATTCCAAGCCCATAGCTGCCAACTTGCACGTTTTTTTTTTTTTTTTTTTTTTTTTTTGTCGCTGAAAATATTTATTAGAAATTTTTAATAAGCTTTTTAGCAGTTTTTTGCGATTAAATGTGATGATTTTTTTTTTATTTTTAAACTGGTGTTAAAAAACCGTACAAGTTCGCGCCTATACAACCCTCACTAACGGCCGAGTGGTTCTATGCTCAAATCTGGTAGATGTGAAGCAGCGCTCATCGACTTAGGCGTTCGGAGCTTTTCGTGGCTTTCTACGAAATTTATTTAGTTGCGGGCTAGGATCCCTTAGAAAGACCCTCAAGGAAAGAATTCTGCCTATTGGCCTAGTGTAGTCAACCGGCCTTAAGCCTAAACAAAAACAACATCAACAGACAGTTCCAAATAATTTATTTTATTTTATTCTTATTCTTATTCTTATTTAATTAATATGTTTATGAGTAAGTTAAGTTTTATATATGATTGAGATATTTTTTTTTCTTTAATTAACTGTTAATATATCTGTTAAACTAATAATAACTGTAACTTTTGTTGTTTCTTTTCCTTGCACTAAAATGCTTTTTTCGCTTTTATAACGGGTAAATTACTTTGTTTTACTATTTCTTTAGTTACTACTTTTGCTATGCGGTAATTGCTTTTCTTTATTTTCATATTTAATCCGAACAGGATGTGAGAATTTTTTAGTAAACTTTTTAGAAACTCTTTGAGAAACATCTATTCTTTGGTTGTCCACTAATGAATCAGAGGGAATATTTAGCTTTTCTTTATATATGTATTTTAAATTCGATTATATCGTTTTTGGTATGAAAAAATACATTGTTACACACAAACAACAATTTGTGAATATGCTCCTGATAATTAAAATAATAATAATAATAATAATAATTTTATTCAGTAACTGAAAATACTTTAATATTTTGCATATATTTTTCTATAAGCAATAAACTCATAACAGTTACTTCTAGTTTATGTTTTCATGTTGTTGAATATATGGGAAATTATTATTTTTTAATCGTAAGCGTTCAGGAATTAAAATAAATAAATAAATAAATAAATAAAATATAACAACAAAATAATCAGTTATATATATATATATATTTATATATTTTCATACAAAAAGAATGTGAAAAAATTATTAAAATGGATCAAAATTATGATTGAGAAAAAATACTTGTAATATCCATACTTTATATTTTGTAACTGGTTAATTTTATCTACTTTTCTATGCTTAAAAATAGCTTCGTTATTATTATTATTTTTTAATTATTTGATTCTATAAATGTATAAAAATATTTTAGTTTTGCACTGAGTGTTGATTCTATAGATGTACAAAAGTGTTTTAGTTTTGCACTGATTACTGATTCTACACTATCTACCAGTAAGTATTTGGACACTTCAGAATTTAAACGTTTTATCAAATATCTAGAAAAATTCTGCAAGAATAATCTTGAAACTTTAGGAGTATAAAAATTATGTTATACGTCATCTATTTCAGTAAAAGTTTTATCCTGAAGAGGAAAAGAGGACCAGTAAAAAATTAAGCAAAAGCCACAATGTTTTGGATCTTCCTGTAAAAAGTAATGCTTGAAATGTGCTTTGGCTATAGAATGTGATTATAAGGATTTATTTTTTAATTATCTGTATAAGTTTTTATGAACCTACCGCATATCTTTGTGGAGATATAACGATTTTTTTAAAAACTTGGGAAAAAAAATCCCTTTTTTAACACGCTTTTATTAGTTTCACCTGTATGTATGTATGTATGTTTGTAACCGCTCTGGGAGCAAACAAAAAATTTATATTGTAAAAAAAGACTTTCCCTACGTGAACGGCGTGGCGTTGAGGTATAGCTCCGTGCTACGAACCTAAAGGTCAAGCGTTCGATCCCAGTCAGGGGAGATTTTTAAAAATGGTTTTTGTTTAATTCTAAATTATTTTAATTAAAGATTTAAATGTATGTAAATATTATGGTGTGTCACTCACACGATTTTCTCTTACCCTGCATTTTAATACTAAGATAGATATTTTGTGCTTTTTAGTTCACATTTCTATAAAAGCGTGTTCTTTAATTTTTTAAAACTATAATATTATTAATTATAGCAGGTGCAGGTTGGGTATTAGACCCAGTGCAAAGTCATTTTCAGGAAACTTAGCATTCTACATTAGACACATCATACTGCAATCAGAATGCAAAAATGTTAAATATCTTTCAAAATACGACCTTTTTTACTAAATAATTTTTTACTACGCATGCGCAAGCTTTTAAAAAATTTCATTTACATAACTTTATAGCCAAAAGTAATGAGCTACTTATATGAAAGCTCCAAACAAATATCGTGTAAATTTAAAATGTTATGAGGGATAGAATGAACAAAATTTTAGTTCCTCTAAAAATAAAAGCTAAACTATAAGGGGTTGTACTCACATTTTTATTTTGATTCAATCAATGCCCAATGGTAATAGAGTGCTCGCTGATTGTAAATAAATATAGATAGAACCCCCTATCATCTTCCGTTTTTTTTTTTTTTTTTTTTTTTTTTTTTAGAGGAACTGAAAATCTGTTTATTCTATAACTGATAAATTTTTGAATTTACACGATATTTGTTTGGGGTTTTCATTTAACCCTTTGAAGCAGATTTCTCAATAAACATAATTTTTTCACTTTTTTGATAGTTATTTTAGATCTAATTGATAGATCTAATTGATCTTTTGATCTTTTGATTTAGATCTAATTGATCTTTTGATAGTTATTTTAGATCTAAATAAGTGGAAAATGCTATATTTAAAATTTTAATTAATTTTAGTTCTAAAATTTGGTTCTAAGCACCAGGGTCCCTTTCTGCGTTAAAGGTAAATTCATCATGGGACACGGGCGTCCCATGAATAAATATTTTTACAAATTGCACTTACTTACAATTACTTACATATAGGAGTAGCAATAATTCATTACTGATCTTTTTTAAATAATCAAATTTAATTAGAAATAAATTTTTGAAATTGGTTGATAAAATTTTTTCAAACTACTTTTATTTAACATTTTTATTTTAGTAAAAAATTTACTCTGACAATCTAATAGATTTTTTATAGTAACTATTACACTCTCTTTTATAATAAAAAACTATCATATAATAATAATATTTGTAATAAGAGCGTCAAAAAATAAATAAGCAAAAGGGACACCGGTGTCCCATCTGCGTCAAAGAGTTAAGTAGTTCAATACTTTTGGCTATTAAATTAAACAACTGAATTTTTTTTAAGCTTGCGCATGCGTAGTTAAAAATTATTTAGTAAAAATGGTCATATATCGTTAGATATTTAACATTTTTGCATTCTGATTGCAGCGTGCTGTGTCTAATATAGTACGCTAAGTATCCTAAAAATGGCTTTGCACTGGGTATAATACCCTACGTGTTATAACTAAAAAAGTGGAAAATTTATTTGCAAGTTTTTAAAGAAACCATTGTATCTCCATGAATATAAATGGCAGCCTCATAAAAATTCATACATATAATTAAAAGCCGAATAGCATTTGAAGTATTACTTTTTACCGAGTAATCCAAAACATTTTGAGTTTTGTTTAATTTTTTACTGGTTCTCTTTTACTCTTCAGAACAAAACTTTTGCTGAAATGTATGAGGTATAATATGCTCTTTATACTCACAAAGTTTCAAAATAATCTCTACAGAATTTTTCTATGTATTTGGCAGAACGTCTAAATTCGAAAGTGTCCAAATACTTATTGATAGGTAGTGTATAAATGTATAAAAGTATTTTAATTTTGCACTGATTTTATAAATTATCTTTTATACTCTTCTGTGGGATATCATCCTTTTTGGTACGCCATAGAGTTTAGGTTTCATAAAAGACTGACTCCTAGTAGTATTTTACTTAACACTATTCTAACTAATAGCTTAAATTCAAAGGGTTTGTATTATCGCTTTACGACCATTTTTCGTAAATTAAAGCTCATTTTAGGCCAGGATCTATAGTTTAAATTTAATTCCGATTCGCTAGGTGCATCCAGGCCTAGACCAATATTCAAACTCGGCACCTGGGAATTGAAAGATAAAGAGCTATCCATTCTGCCACCAGACAAATTAATTTTAACCCTTTCATTCCCCGTGATGCCAATTGGAATCATAACATTTCAGATTTTTTTTCTTATCATCTAACACTCCCGCTGATTCAAAATGAACAATATTAAACTCCATAAACATTTTCCCACCGAAAAATATGTATTTTAGATGGTTTTACTATCCTTGTTGATAAATAAAATTATATTTTACTGTATTCTAATAATAATATCGGAATCAGTTTCCTTTTTTGAGCAATTTAAGCAAATTAACTGTTTGAAATATTTTTTATTTTATTTTCTAATGTTTATAATTTGTATTTTAATTAATTGCAATATTTCTTCCAAAATTTTGATAATTTTATTTATTGAAAATTAATGATTTTAAATGACATCAGTGGTTATATTAAACATAAATAAACACCTCTCAGTTGCTTTGTTAGCTGTATTAATTCGTACTGAGCTATTACCCCTATTTAAAAAAAAAAAGATGTATATACATTACCTTTGAAATAAATTTATGACTAATTGTAAGATTTATTGTTTTATGGAGGGAAAAAATTGGGAATGAAAGGGTTAAAAGAAATTTGAATTAGTATTCGGGCTTTAGGAGCAAATTTATTGAATATTCGCTAATAAGCTATGTCAATGTCCATGTTGTAAAGAGCTATGTACGAACATCGCATAGAAAATTCCCTTTCTTTTACTTTTAAATCACGTGATACCGCTAAAATAAAGAGTTTGCAAAACTAAAAGTATTCTTGATTCGCACATTTTTTGCTCGCAAATCACATATTTATATACACAGATACCTTGTTCAATGATTCAAAACTTAAAGCTTTTCGTTTGTCAGACGTCAAAAATTTGACGCGTGACCTTTTGTTAAAGACAACTAAGAATTTTTTTTCTCTACCCCCCCCCCTCCTCTTTTTTTTTCCTACACGAATGTTGTATCTATATTTGAAAAGAATTTATGGAAAATAAAAAAATTCTATAAGAGTTAAGACTGTAGTTTTTGATGGACTTAAAGCCGCTTTAATGTGATTTATTGACCGACAAGATACAGTCAATGTATCTCCACCAATGTACAGTTGTTTCCTTGCGACATAAGACATCGGAATGTCAAATTTTTTCCAGTGAAATGTCATAACCCTTTTTTGATCAATGATGTGTCAGTCTATAAGGTCAAAATAGCTAATTTTCTCAAAGAAAAAAATATCTGATAAATGAAGACTGCAGTCATATTCAAAACAAAATTTAACAAAAAAAAAAAGAAAAAAAAGTAAAAACAACGTGTCTATCAAAAAACAATCGATTTATAACAATTATAATGTGATTTATTGACCGTTACGGAACAGTGAGCGTATTTTGAGGAAAAAAAAAAAAAAAATAGTTTCCACAAGGTATAAGACATTAATTGAAGCAAAACGAAATGTGGATAAGCCATCAATAATCACGTGAGTCTTTAGTCAAAGGAATAATTTTTCACAATTTTCGGAGGGGGCCACGAGTCTTTTAAATCCGTTCATCAGAGTGTATCATAACCTCACTATTTTAGCTGTATGCTTATTAATCAGGTCAAAATAGCTAATCCTTTTAGAAAGAAATAAAGATTTCTCAGAAACAAAGACGGAGTCAAATTAAAAAAAAAAAAAAAAAAAAAAAAGTGTAAAAAAACTACGCGTCCATCAAGTAACAATCGATTTATAACAATTATAATGTGATTTATTGACCGTTACGGTACAGTGAGTGTATTTTGAGAAAAATCTATGGCAGTTTCCACAAGGCAATAAACGAGGCAAAACGAAGTGTAGATAAGCCATCAGGCATCAATAATCACGAGAATCTTTTGTCAAAGGATTAATTTTTACAATTTTCGGAGGGGGCCACGAGTCTGATAAATCAGTTCATCAGGGTGTATCATAAACTCACTATTTCTGCTATGTGCTATTAATCATGGCCTTAAAAAAAAAAAAAAAAAAAATAGGGATCGCGTGCTGTTTTACAGGCAACAAACACAAGTTTAAGGAGTGTCCTCTGGTGCAAAAAATAACAAGAATTTGCCCACAAGAACAGATAAAAGAAGAATGTAATTGTATTGTCGGTAAGCCCAAGTTGTATAATGCAGCGATTCCTAACTTAGATAATGTTTGGAGGAATAAGCAGTTTAAAGTCTGGCGATAAACATTCTTTAGTCGTAACCATTAAACAATTGTTCCATTCATGCGTTTGCCTAAAAGAAATCTTAATAATCATGAAACATCAATGTCAAAAATTATTAAGGGACTGGCATTTATAGGGATATTAAGAAAATAGATATAAATGTCTCTGTACAGAAATTCAAGAGAGTTACAACGTTATATAATTCTTAATTGAAACATCTCATTAGGATATTTTTGTAATTGTTTTCATTTAAATTCTAGTCATTATTGAATACAAATCAGTACGCAATTTAAAAATCTCGGCAATTATAAAACATGAATGTTATAAATGTCAGCAATGCCATAAGGAGGCTGACATTTCACTGAATATTAAAAAATAAATAAAAAAGTATCAGTAGAGATATAGAAGAATTCTACAATATTATATAACTCTTATTTGAAACATTTTGGCAGCATACTTTTTAATTGTTTTCATTTAAATGCTACTCACCAGTAAAAAAAAGTAAACGGCAATTAATAAACCTTAATAATTATAAAGTATCAATGCCAGATGTTGTTAGGAGACTGACATTTATGCAGATATTAAGAAAGTAAATGTAAAAGTCTCTTTGCAGAAGTACAAGAACACTATAATACCATAGCTTTTGATTGAAACATCAAAATATCTTTAATTTCTTTACTTTTAAGTTCTACAGATAATCATAATTGCTGCATGTTTTGTATTTTAAGTACATATACGACACAAATGCAGTGATTAGTTTGATTTTCAAGTTATTTCTTTTTAAATTCTAGTCACCAGAAAATAAAAAAGGAATTAGTATTTAAGAAATCTCAATAATTACTGCGCATCAACGTCATAAATTATTTTTTAAATGACATTTAGACCTTTATTGATGAGAAGTAAAATTTCCTTCAATCAAATAACTAAGAGCAACAAAATGAATTTAATTATTAGTCAGAATATTTTTATTGTAAGTATTTTTAATTGACTTTATACAAGACATATAGTCACTGACATACTGATTATATATATCTATATATATATCATAATTTTTTAAACATTTTTAAGCATTTATACCATAAACTGATAACTTTTATAAGAATTCTAAATCAGAAAGTATTAGAAAATGAATAAGCGTTTTCAAATTTTTCATAAAGACAAACTTAATATTTTGATTTTCGACTCAAACTGCCTAATTATTAACATATTTTTATTTTCATAAAAGCACCAAAATCCTCGACATTCTAATAATGAAATATCAAATGGCATCTCTAATTTTCTGATAAAGACAAATAAAGTCTTGAGTTGATTTTTAAAATTTGATGCTCAGAAAGAAAAAAAAAATCGTCATAAAGAGCATTCTATTGGATATGAATGCACGCAATTTAATGAAAAATTAGACGATTTGATTCAGAAACATCTCTAAGGTTATACAGTAGAACTTGGATAATTCAAAGTTGAAGGGACCAGAAAAAAATTCGAAATATCCAAAAATTCGAATTACATATATACTATTTTGTCAAAAAAGAGATAAATTAAAAAATTAAAACTCTACGATCAAAGATTTAATACATAAACTTTATATCTAAGAATACTGCTACCTGCCCCTCCCATTAAATCAATATTTTTTACGAGCTTAATCATTCAATACTTTTTTAAAAATAATCAGATATTTTTTATTTCTTTTTTAAGTACAACCTTTGTGTCATAGCATATGACTTGATACAAAAATAGAATCTTCTTCATCAGACGTGACTTTTAATTTTTAAAAACCTCGAAGTTCATGTATATACACCATATCTTCTGATGCACTAGTTAAAGGCTTCTCTTGTATTTCCTTATCCTTCTTTTGAAAGACTGTTAAAATATATTAGCTGAGAACAATCTCGGGAACAAATTTTACAGTAATATTTTAAAGGTAATCGTATGAAAAATTCGAATTATCGAAAATAGAATTCGAATTATCCACGATTTTTTAACATTATTTTAATACAAAATTCAAGGGACCGAGTAAAAAGTTCAAATTATCCAGAATTTCGAATTAAACAAGTTCGAATTATTCAAGTTTCACTGTATCTACAAATTTCGTATGTTTTTGTCTGGAAATAGTTTTATTGTTTGCCAGATAATTTCGCAATGTTGAATGGTTATTTTTTTCCATAGTTACATTATGTGAGGGCAACAAAAGATCGACCATATTAATTTTTCAGTATCTCCTCCATGGAGGGTCAAAATTCGGATGGTATGTCTCCGAACCTCTTCTAGGGATAAATCCCAGACAATTGATTTTCTGATATCTGATTAAGAATGCTTGGAAATTTTAACCGACTAAAAACATAATATGTGTTAAAAAGTAGGTAAAAAATAATGTACTTTGTTTTTAAGAGCATCCTTAAAAAAAAAAAAAAAAATCTACTTGGTATTGAAAAATAAATTTAAATACGAAGATCATAAACAAAGATTATAGTACTTATTGTGATAAATGTGGTTTAAAATATATATCAGCGTATATTAATTTAATTAAAATCATCCGAAAATTTAAAGAAAAGAAATAATAAGAATAAAACTACCTTTAGAGCTATAATGACGTCAAGTTTACTCTGCATGTTTAATTTTTCACAATCAATTTTAATATTTACACGTGAATTTCTTTTCATTTCAAAAAAAAATTTTAAATCAACTAGTAAACTTTTTTTGACAACAATTAAAAATTAAAATAAATTATGCGTTTTTGTCTAAAAAAGGGCTTCTTCAACTTATTTGATACTGATCATTATTAATTTTCTTTTCTTTCAAAAGAAAAAAAAAAAAAAAAAAAAAAAAAGATTTTGATGAAATTCTGGCAAAAGCAGAATTTAGTTTAGTACGGAGGACTATTAGTTTATTTTTCTTTCTTTTTTTCTTTTTTATTTTTTTTTCAAATTAAAACATTGCTTTCAAATTATTCAATTATATTTTCGATTTCGATAAATGTCCAACCATCGTAAAACTGGCGACAACATTTTATCCGTAGATTTAGACTAATAGTCCTCCGTACTAAAAAAAAAAAAAAAAATCTGCCTAACTGATTTTTAATTACAGATATCCAGTTTGAAAAATTTATTTAAAATAGAAATTTTATCCAAATTAAACTATACATGGTTACAATATTTCAATACTTAACCCTTTTTATTCAACTTATTACATTCATCCGAATTTAGCTGTACTGTCACTTAACCTTACTTATAGAACATTTTCACCCACGGATTTGTTAAAAGGAAAAGGGAATATCTGAAAGAGAAAGAATGTAATATTCAAAGTATGATGTCAAAGTGGGCATATTGAGCCTTTTTTTTTTTTTTTTTTTCAGAATTTGCATCTAAAGATAAGAATTAATTAAGTCGTTTGTAGAGAACAAACTATCCAAAATGTAGCACATCTGGAGCAAAACGAAAGTCATTCTAATTCTAGGCATTTCAGTAGTAACTCATATAAATGAGGTACATTTTTAACACTTTCCAAAGCGTATATGACTTCGGTTTGTCTGTCTGTCCGTCTGTCTATACGCGCTCTAACTCCCGTAAATATACATAAACTTCCTTGAAACTGATATATCTGTACTGATAAGTATAAAGGATTTAAGTCCAAAAATGTTGATTTTGAATTAAGTACATAGTCAGACTCAGAAAAAAATTCTCCATCGATTGGTATAAAGGATTTAAGTCTATGTCATGTAGTCTTTGAGAAAATCCATTGGTAAAAAAAAGTTCAAGCCAGAAATTTACCATTCATGTATGGTATAAAATATTTAATTCAATTTTTCCCCGTTATTAAATGAAGGTTGACAATCACTGAATAGTATAAAGGGTATAAGTCAACGAAATACCTTTTTCCTAATCGATTCTTCTGATTTGTTTTTAGTTAGCTTAACTTTATTTTTCGTCTCCTGAAAAATAAAAAATATGGACTTAAATCCTTTATACTTATCAGTACAGATATGTTATTCAAGTTCACTATGGGATGCTCTCTATTAAAAATGGGGATAAATACCACCACTGGTTTGTGTACAGGGACACCCGAAAGGATTTTAAAGCATTGCGTTCTGTGAGAGGTATTTCTATAAAACACGTTTTTATATTTTATTTTGCACAAATCATAATGAAATTAACATTTATTATTCAAATAAACAAAAGAATTTTTTTTTTCTATAGAATGCAATAAATTAGCATTGAGATTTACAGGGCCACACAAAAGTATTGAGATACATTAAGGGCTATAACCGAAATTGTCGGAATTGTATTTTCGATTTTATTAAATGTTTTTAATGCTTTCATATGTTTAAGAGTCAATACGAATGCAATTAGTCTACCTGTCTGTCTTTTTGTCTCTCTGTACATGGTGTGATCTCACAGGCAATGCACATTGAAGGTTAAATGAGGCAAAGAGTACATTCGGAAAGTGTTCGTAATCTATGCGAACTATATGAATTTTCCGTTCTTGTTTTAAATTAAGTAGGATAACTTATCTAATCACAAAATTCGAGAAGCAGCAGTTTTTTGTTTGCTAACAGATATTTACTTAAATCAAGCAAATCTTATACACCATTCCTCTCAGTGACAACTTTTTCTAAAGGATTTGATTTTAAACTAGATGTTTAGTTTTTTTTTTTTTTTTTTTTTTTTTTTTTTTGTACAAAGTTGTATAGAAAATTATTTATTGGTTGGAAGCATTTTTAATAAACAATTTCAAAAATTTAGGACAAAAGTGGACGAAAAATCCTATAATTAATCACAAACTGATATGCGAGTTTTTATATGTACCCTTAAAAAAAGTTTGTTCAGTATAAAGAAAATTTCTAAATCTACTCCAGAACACCTATTCAAAACATTTCGGAATATCTTAGGAATGATAATATCATTAATACCATTTCTAAATATAATTAAAACCCCGAGATTAAAAATTTGGTGTTTTCTAAATTGCTATGATAGCAGAATTATTTCTAAATAAACTAAAAAAAAAAAAAAGTACACAGACAGTTAAATAAATAAATAAATTACCCATTGTCACTAAATTCATGCAAAAGAAAATAGTTTAAACCGAAAAGTTTATGAACCTAGTAATTTCTTAAACCAACTATAAATATCTATTTAATTAACTCAGTCTATACTGCATGCTTAATAATTCTGCGAAAAATTCAAAAGTTTTTCGTTCTTTTATTATCAAGACCGTTTTACATGGAAATAATTTTATGTCTAGAAGAATTTTTTTTTTTTTTTTTTTTTTTTTTTAACTTAAATTACAGGAAATTATGCGTATCGTGAAAGGATCTGTGCGATAGAGTCTACGGTATAATTTCCCTTTTGATCCTTTTTGTTTTGAGTCGCTGTAAAAAGCCGGGCGTTGCAAATCTACTTGAAAATCTCGACAGGTGAGGTTTTTAACAGAAATACTCCCTAATTCGTAAATGCACTTAAAAATGCATGTGATCATTGAGAAAAGAGAGAAAGAAAGATGAAGGAAATTAAAAAAGAGAGAGAATGTATTCATAAAGAATTAAAATTCCGATTGTTAGAATTTTAAAGAATGCACGTTAATTTTAATTAGATTTCAAGCCCTAAATGTTAATAATTTACATACTTATGCATCATGATGCTTTTATTATTTCTTGATTAAAAGCATGTTTAAGAACGAAAATAATTAGATTTTTATGCCATGATTACGGATTAGCCATGAATCTAATATCTGAAACCGGAATGTGAAATTATCTGAAAATTGTCCATTTCCAAGTAATTATTATTATTATTTTATTATTATTATTATTATTATTTTATGTTGCAAGATCAAACTTTTGAAGGAAGTTTTTAGGAGTTTTTGTCAGGATTATGCTACGCAGAGAAACTTTTACACGAGGCTACTTTTAATGTTTTCAAATGTCAATTTCTTTGTAATTTTTCCAGTTTTATTTTTTCTTATTTTTCCTTCCTATTTTCGTTTATATGCTTTCTTCATAACAACAAAATTTCGATAACAATGTTTGTCACGGAATTAGGGCAAGTGCATCAGTGATTGACACTTTTAGAGCAATTTCTGATGTTTTTAATGTTCTAGCCATCAGAAAATATTTTTAGAAATCTTAAGTCAGTACATATGGTATGAAAGACATTCGCAACCACATATATGTTAAAATATGTACATTTGATAACAATTATGTTTTTTTTTTTTTATGAATTTTTATTTGACACCCACTCAATGTTCCAATAATTGACACTGCCAGTTTTTCATTTTATCAGTAATTGGCCCCCCTATGTTCCAGTGTTTGACATTGTTAGTTATTCATTTTACCAGTTATTAGCACCCTATGCTCCAGTGTTTGACATAAAATGTTAAAATTCTTGTATGTAAACTATATGATTTTATTATTTTTCTTATTTATTAATTATTTCGGGATAGATGTCAATTACTGGGGCATGCCAATCACTGGAGCATCTACCCTATATTCGATTTAAATAAAGGAAATATCGTTTTTAAATAAGTTATTATTTAAATATAATTTGTATTATTATTTAAATTAAACTACTTTAAGATCTCAAAAGTTTTTGTAGATCTTTCAGTATTTTACGTAAAAATAATTTCTTTGTTTCTTTATATAACAAAATTACTGTAATAACGTCTGTCAGTATTTTATTGATATGGAACACAGTTGCCATAAATTAATGAAAATATCGTTTATAAATAAGTTATTCTTTAGATATAAAATAGCTTTTACTTTAAGATCCTTTTTTTTTTTTTTAATAGCTCTTTTAGTATTTAACGTAAAAATAACAGTTTTCTTTGTTCCTTCATAACAACAGAATTCCTATAACAATATCTGCAATATCTGACAGTGTATTACTGACACGGAATTATATTTGACTTAAAATGATGAAAATATCGTTTTTAATTAAGTTATTCTTTAGATATAAAATAATAATTAATTTAGGATCTTAAAGATTTTTCTAGATCTTTCAGTATTTTACCTAAAAATAATTTTTTTTTTCTTTTAAATAAAAACAAAATTTCTGCAATAATATCTCTTAGCATATTACTGATACAGAATTATATTTACCATAAATTAGTGAAAATTCCACTTATAAATAAGTTATTTTCTAGATATAAAATAACTTTTACTTTCAGATCCCAAAGTTTTTTATTTAGCTCTTTCAGTATTTTGCGTAAAAATAATTGTTTTCTTTGATTCTTCATAACAAAAAAATTTCTGTAACAATGCCTGTCAGTATATTACTGACATGGAATTACATTTGACTTATAATGATGAAAATATCGTTTTTAAATAAGTTATTCTTTAGATATAAAATAATAATTACTTATGGGTCTCAAATTTTTTTCTAGATCTTTGAGCATTTTACGTTAAAATAATTTCTTTGTTTCTTTATAGTAACGGAATATCTGTAATAATGTCTGTCACTATTTTACTGATATGGAATATATTTGCCATAAATTAACGAAAATATCGTTTATAAATAAGTTATTCTTTAGATATAAAAGAGCTTTTATTTTAAGATCCCATTTTTTTTAATAGCTCTTTCAGTATTTTACGTAAAAATAATTGTTTCCTTTGTTTCTTCATAACATTAAAATTCCTATAACAATATCTGTAAGTACATTACTGACACGAAATTATATCTGACATAAAATGACGAAAATATAATTTTTAAATAAGCATTTCTTTAGATATGAAATGCATTTTACTTTTTTTAAGATCTCAAAAGTTTTTCTAGACCTTTCAGCATTTTACGTAAAAATAATCAACGCTTTTTAAATTCAATTTTAAAATGCATATTTTACTGGACGATATGCGTCAGTAGAACTTGTACACGTTATGATTTTTACAGATTATTTTTATTTTTTTTTCATCATTACGCGTTATTTGTTTCTTCTATTTCCGTCCCTTGTTCGTCCCGTAGTAATTTTAATGAAATGTAATAGCAACAATTTAATTTAAATACATTCTTTTTAAAATTATTAAAATACACTTGGGACATTTGTTTCCTTTTACTGTTATTATATCCAAATTTTTGTAGAAAACATTAAAATTATGTAACTCCTTCAATAAACTATAACCAATTTACAGATATCTAAAATTAAACGAGCAGCAAAAATCAGTTAAATAAAATTCAACCAGTATTCATATAACGTTAGTAATTATTCAGTTTGAAGCGGAAACATTTTATTCCAATTTTGTTGTTGACCCGATCAGATTATCGTGGGCCATTGGAGACCCGAGCCATTTTTCTTTTGTCTCATTCCTCAGAATTTACATATAGAAGAAATACCTATCCATCGTGTCCATGATTTTTTAATTAAAAATACCATTCTTAAATTTTATTATTCAATTTGAATTTTTCAAATATTTCAATTTGTTCAAAAGTTGTGAATTTTTTAGTAAATTCCTGCACTTTACGGAAATAGGTGTCTTTCTGATGAAAAATAAAATATTTGTTTAATTTTTTTTTTTCAATATTCATTATTTGCCCTTAAAAGTGGAAGTATTCAAGAGTGTTCAAGAATTTCATTAGATTTTTTTCATTAAAAATTACGTGTTCTAACATTGCTCGGGTCTTCCTTCACCCACCCATGATAAACTGACAAGGTACCGAAAAAAGCGATAACCTGATCGGGTTAATTACATTTTATGCTTTTGAAATGAAATGCCTGTGAAATGATAATTTTATTAATATTATCCAATTTTTACGCGTATCCATATAAAGGGTACTAAAAAGGAAAGCCGCAATATTTACAACGGAAAATATGCTGCTGTAAATTTCCATAGTATATATCAATTTTATCATTTTTGAAGTAAATAGTTGTGATGAAAATACACACTAAAATTTTAAACCCATAAGTTGTAACATGGGGGAATTTTTGTGTGTCTCCCTGTAAAAAAAACTCTAAAGGTCTAATCTATAATAATTTTCTAATCGCACAATTTTCAAAGGCAACATGATTTAGAAATCTTTATACAAATCCATTTCGTAGTATATTACATTTACGAATATGAGACACAGATTATGATAAGACACGTTTAATTATACAAAAAAAAAAAAAAAAAAAAATGCTTCAACTAAAAATTTGAAACCTTACATAATCATAATATTTTATTATTACTTTCATCTATATTAAATAAAAGAAAGTATTTGATTTGTGAAAATTTTGTCTTCTGGTTTTCGATGGAGTTACACGTTTTGAGAGGTCTAGAACGCGATTTGATTATTTTTGAAAAATGTCTGTCTGTGTGTCACCATGTGTGTGTGTAACAAAAATTTTGTTCCAACTGTATCTCAGGAACTAATGCACCGAATTTCATATAAATTTATAAATAGCTCACCTTGATATAAAATAGTGCTTATTAACTTTTAGGGCAAAAATTGCTCAACAAATGGCGCTGCGCTACCGCGATTTCTTTCATTTAAGGGAAGGCTGTATTTCAGGTTCTATTGTGTACAATCCAACTAAACTTTGTATGCAAGAACGTCATTATAAATCATTATACTGTTTCAATTTTAATTAACATTGGCCGATAGGTGACGTTGCTGTGGTGCAATTTTTCTCTCAAATGAGAAGGCAATACCTTAGGTTCTTTTGCATGTAATTGCATAGAGCGTGGTATATAAGAGGGTCATTATCAAACACTTTGTTGGTTAAATTTAGGTGCATATCGGCCGAGAGATAGCGCCTCTGTGATGGAATTTACCTTGTGAATAGGAAGGCTAAATCTCAATTTTTTATGAGATAACTATTATGAAAACGGATGCTAATTTAATTTGAGTGTATATCAGCCGACAGGTGACGCTGATATTACTAACCTTCTATAATTTTCCAAATCTCCATATCTCAGCATCTGTTGATTAAAATTGCATCACATTTCACACGTAAAAACTACATTGCGAGATGCTATGATTAAACTTTGTGCATAGAAAGTTTTGTGATGATCACAACATACTAGTATTTGATTGTATTATCACGGGATTGTATTTATCACGGGTAGGGTAAGATATTATTTGAAATCCAAGTCGTACTGCACATATAAACTTGATCTTAGTTAATAACCTTCTAAATTCCATTTACCAATGTTTCAATTTGGTCAGTAGAGATGTTAGCAGTAGTTTCTATTTCTAGCATCGTTGATAAAGTAACCACAACCACACTTGTAGATACACATTCCTATGATGCACCCTTATGTAATCACATTTACAGGGTGACAAGAAATAACTTGGACACACATGATACATTATAACTTTAATGCTAATGAAAATATTACGACCAAACTTCAATTAATATGAATACATTATTTTGTCTATTATATTTACAAATTTTCAAAGTGGTTACCTTTAGAACTTTAGCCTTAATACAGAGCTTTAACCATGTCACAAAATTTTCGGCTATGGGCCGCAACTCACTTACTAATATTTTATCCCATTCCTTGCATAAGAATTCCTTTAGGGATGCCAAAGTTTTACGAGGTTTAGCACACACTCTTGTCTCCAAGATGGACCAAACAGAATAATCCATTGGGTTCAAATCTGGGGAATACGGTAGCCATTCTTGAGCTCCAATGGAAAATTTGTCTTGCACCAATCTTGAGTGCTTTAGCTCTGTGTGCAGGTGAGGAATCCTGTTGGAAGGTCCATCTTTTGTTTCCAAAGAACTTTTGCGACCAAGGTAAGACAACATCTTCCAAAATGAGTTTGCGATAGTAGTAATTACAGATATTTGGTTTGAAACTTCGTCCAAGTTATTTCTTGTCACCCTGTATTTACACACACACTTGTTATCTATGCAGACTTATTTACACACACTTATTTACTTATGTATGCTTTCACACACACATTCTTCCTTAATTACACATGCACGCACACACATTTGGATCGACTTCTATGAAAAATAGGACGTGAGTCTTTGTTAAATAACAACTACACAAAATCATGTATACATATACTATTTGAGAGCAATAGAATGGCGAACGGCAAAGCATCTTAAATTTCATTCCTTAGTCGACTTTCTTAATTTTCTGCCGATATAATCCGATACTAAAAGCGACCGATCTTCTTCCACTTTTATAAACGGAATGGGTAGCAGATATTTGTAAACTAATTCAAGATGATGCCCACAAGCTTTTTTCATTCTAGGAACAAGATAGTTCTTTTTCTTTTATTTTTTCCTTTCTTTTTTTTTCTGGAATAAATTAGATTTTTTTCTTTTCTTTTTTCCAGTATCATGTTTTGCTAAAACTAACCTTTTTCAAATTCTACCTGTTAATTTTAATTAAACATATATGGTAGATGATATACAGGGTGACAGTAAATAATGTTTATGTTAAACCTTTAAAATTCACTTCACATTTTTTTTTTTTTTTAATTGCAAAACTTATTTGAAAAATAGCTACATATTCTATACATAGCTTATCATATAAATATAATATTTAAAAGTTTTAAAAAATTAAAGAACACGCTTTTATAGAAATGTAAACTAAAAAGCACAAAATATCTATCTATAGTAATCTAATCTATCTAATCTATCTTAGTATTAAAATGCAGGGTAAGAGAAAATCGTGTGAGTGACACACCATAATATTTACATACATTTAAATCTTTAATTAAAATAATTTAGAATTAAACAAAAACCATTTTTAAAAAATCTGCCCTGGCTGGGCTCGAACGCTAGACCTTTAGGTTCGTAGCGCGGAGCTATACCTCAACGCCACGGCGTTTACGTAGGGAAAGTCTTTTTTTACAATACAGATTTTTTGTTTGCTCCCAGAACGGTTACAAACATACGTACAAACATACATACATACAGGTGAAGCTAATAAAAGCGTGTTAATAATAAAAAGAAAAAAAAAATACATATTTTTTTTGTTTTGAAACAGCTATATGTTAACCTAATTAAAATAAAAGAATAATTAATTTGATTAAATATCTTTGTAAATAAGTATTATAAATAAATAAAAAAAAAAAAAAAAAAAAAAAAACATAACATTTATTTCAGGTTAAAACACAGCCTTTTATCAGGTCCAAAAAATAAAAAAAAAGCTTTATTTATTTATTTTTTATTTATTTTTTTATTTTTTTTTGTTGTTCTGTTTTCTAAGTAACATATAAATTTATACTCAAAATGAAATTTAATTTAGTGCGACTGGACGTATTTTAATGTGTTTTCCTATTAACTTTTGAGAGTAAAATTATAACTGTGGATTTCTTTTTATCTTTTTTTAATTTATTTTTAAAAGTCAACTGCCACCTTAAAGGTACAAATATTCCGCACTGTAATGGCAAGCATTCAACCATTATCTCTTAAATATTTTATAGTTGTCCTACTATTTGAGATTAAATCCGACCAATTTTCTCATATTACTTCAAACTCTAGACTTGGGAAAGTCGACTATGAATTATTCATAGTTAAAGAAAGAAAGAAAGGAAAAAAAAAAAAAAAAAATAATAATAATGCTTTAGAAACCCAGACGCAAAACAATAGATGAACTATGGAGGATGGTAGAAAAAAAAAAAAAAATGTGGAATATGATACAACTAATAATTTTAAGACTGTCTCTCTTACCTAGGAAATTAAGAAATAGGTTGACAGATGAGAGAAGATGCTATTATATAGTACTCTTACATACTGTAATACAAAACCTTGAGTGCTTTATATTTATTTTAAAATTATATAGATTGTATTGTCTTTAAATGAAAGAAAAGAGGATTAAACTGGTTGGCATAGGTGGACTCTGCTCAGTTCCACATTATATATATGTTCTCATAAATTTATAATGCAGAATATACTATGATAACGTTAAGAAAAATTAACTTGACGATTGCTTAATACGATATTAGATTGAAATGTCCCATCTAATAGGTTACCCACCATTCAGTTTGATATATATACCTTATCCTAATTTGTTATTGCAATCAGTTCCGTCTTCAATATAGTTTTCATGTAATTCTCCATTATTTGCAATGCAAGGTTTCATATGAAATTCTATGCAGTAGTTTCTAACTGCAGGTGCCACAAATTATTTGTCATGCACATATACACGCATAGAGTGACACACAGGCAGACATTTTCTAAAAATGGTCAAATCGTGTTTTAAACCTCTCCAAACGTAGAAATCCATCGAAAACTTGAAGTCGAATTTTTTTGCAAATTCAACGCATTGTTCTGTTAAATATAGAAGAAAAAAGAAAGAAAGAAAGAAAGAGAAAATAATAATTCAGAAGGATTGAAATAAAGTGTCCGTTAAGGAAAATCGCCGGTATTTGGATGTCCGTTAGGTAAATATTATTTTACGTAATAATTAGATATGCGTAAATTTAGTTATGAGCATATTTCGAATGCTTATATCAGTTGTGCATTTATATTTCTATCGAACATATTCCTGCTTATTATTCTGTGCTCTCCGCTGCACTCGACTTGTTAAAAACCAAACTTGACCCAAATTCATCTTACAAAAAAAAAAAAAAAAAAAAAAAAAAATCAATAAATATGACCGACAATAAAGAAGATTCCTCTAGTTCGACTACGACATGATCTATAAAAAAAAATTCAGCTAATCAGACCTTAATACAACCCACTAGTTAAAAAAAAAAAAAAAAAAAAAAAATCAATTTTTTATCTTTTCAATATTTAATACAATCCATACTAAAGTTTAACCCCCTTCCAAAACTTTTTTCTGTCTAAGGCCTTAAAGGAATTGTTTATAACCAGAAGTTTAATTATAATCGTCCTGAATATTAAGAACATCAAAAAATTTTCAAAGGTATTGGACTTTTTTGAACGCAATTAATAATAGATATTTATTAATATTAAGGGGTTAGATCAGCTTCGAAGACTAAAAGGAAGCGCATTTTCTATATATTTTTTAAATATGATAAATAAAAGTTTTTATTCAAATATTTGAGCATATGAAAGTGTAATATTTAAACAATATTTTACAAAATTGTCATTTAAAAAGTTTGGAAAATTTAACCTGTGGGTCCTGGTTTTCGGAGACTGTTCACGAAAGCGGTAAAAGCTATTTCTCAAAAACTAAAGAACAGATCTTATTGGAATTTAGCACACTTCTTCAAATTAAATTGAGTAGTGCTTGAGCAAAGGGTTTTGTTTTTCTTTCTTCCTCCTCCCCCCCCCACCCCCCGAATTTTTTTTTCCTGATAAGAAATAGTTTTACAAGACTGTGCAGGGGGGGGGGATAAAATATGCAGAAAAGGGGAATTCTTTGATGTGAAAAAAGGGGCGTTTTTTCAAGGGGCGTTAACATTTGTACGGTTATTAATGAGATGGTTGCCAAGTATGGAAGTGTACAAAATTTCTCAAGATCTGTCCATTAGTTTTTGAGAAATTGTGTGCACCGTTTTTCTGAAGGGTCTCCGGAAACCCGGATCTACCGGCTGAACTTTCTACATTTTTTAATAAAAATTTTATACAACATTGTTTCTGGCTTCGGTCTTGAGGAAGTCTATTTATAGCCACCCTGCATATTATTAAGAGCATTAAAACCTTTTGAAAGCAATTGGATATTTTTAATACGTAATTAAAATTAGATATTCATTAATATTAAAGATGTTTACTTTTGATAAGGTTAGTACATTTTAAACATATAATTCCAATAATAATAACTGTTTTTTCATAACAATCTTCAAAATTTATCCGAAATTGAATAACTGCTCTGTGAATTTTATTTTTCAGTCATTAAATATTGACTTATCTCTAAAATTAATCTTGAAAAAATATTGATTTATTTTTTTATTATATTTAAAATTAATCTGAAACAGTAATAATAATAATGATATTTGCGCTTTGGATATCATTCTAATTTATTTCGAAAAAAAAAAAAAAAAAAAGTCGTCGTCCCCTTCCCCCCAATAGACTTTAGTTTTAGAAGTCTTACTATTTATTTATTTATTTTATTTATTTTTTGTCGACTTTTATTAAGAAAATATGTGGAATTCTCTTTTCTTGCTAAATATGTTCAGAAATTCGGAAAATTAGATTCATTATGTTAGATATTTTTTTTTAACCGTTTAATTATATAAGTTTATTATTTAAAGGAATTTCAAGGTTAAAAACCTTCACGATTAAAAGGATTTATAAAAACGTGGTAGAAAAAGAAATTGTCTAGTAAAAGAAAATAATTCTAGAACATGAAGTTGTCATAAACTAGTTTTTCTATCATTTTAATGATTTGGATGGCTTTTTACTTTGAATTTACAATTTGGAATTCCCTTTTTATAAAAATAATAATAAAGAGAATTTTCATATACCTGGAAAGCAATGACTTTTAATTTTTTGATGCGTGAAAATTATTGGAATAATTATAATCTTTAAAATTTTTGGTTTTATTATTTTTTAATGCATGTAATGATAAAAAAAAAAAAAAAAAAAGAAAAGAAAACACTTGTTGATATAATTTATCTGTTATGCTTTAAGAATAGCACAGAACAGGCCTGTTCAACCCAAAATGATTGGAAGGATGTATTGCAAGGGCATTTCGTTTAGGCTAGCTATAGTGTGTGTGTGCATATATCTGATATCATACATATAGAAGGCTTCCACAACCCTTAATTTTGCATACCATTATATTTAAATAGAAATTTTTGTCATAAGCATATGCGTTTAAGAAGAAGTTTAATTTTAAAGATTAGTGGTGGAAGAATTCTTAAGAAAAGGCAAGCCAGTGGTAACCCTGATATATATATAGCTGATATATTACAAAAAATAAATGTCTCATAAATATATGTATCACATAATATCGTTTGGCTTCAGAAGAGCCAGAACGGATTTTTATGTTTTTTAGTAAAAATATGAAAAAGATTTCTATATGAAAATAGTGGTTTAAAAATAAATGGAAAAGATATTTCTGACCGACATTTTTCTGAAAATATTTGTAAATATGTCCTGTTCCGGACACCGTAAAATGTGTAAATTCATCAAAAATTGGAAATAAAAAATTCTCACAAATCCAACACTTTTTTGTTTTATGTTTATAGAAAAGAATAAAAATCATTGCCCTGACACTAATTACAACAATTATGTTATGTTGATTACCAGTATTGCTGATATTACATGGATAACAATGCTCAGTGTAAGCGCTTAACTTCTTTTTCGTCTTTTTTATGTCAAATATTCATAGAAGAGAAAAAAATATAATGCCTTTGTACTGATTGTTTATGTTATTTTTATTACCAATATTCCAGAATCTACAATGATAACAATGCTAAAGTAAGCGTTTAATTTTTTTTTTTTTAAACCTTTTTTTTCGACATATATAGCGAACTCTCGATTGTCTGAGGAATTAAGTGGCATGGGTTCCGCGGATAATGCAAATTGCGGATAAACCGGAAAATGCCTGGAAATGAGGAGCAAATAAATAAAATTTATTCTAGCTCAAAAACTTGATTGTGTTGTGCATAAAATATTATATAATCAGTGAAAATACTTAGAGTACAGTATTTTTTTTTTTTTTTTTGTATTTTATGTATTAAACATTTTAAAGACAATAATTAAAAAATTACAGTTACTATGACATACATACTCGCCAACCATTTCATTATGAACTGTACAATTTTTAGTACCCACCTTTTTTTTCACACCAATCATTTTATAGAGTAATTTTATTCTTATTTAATCGTTTCAACATTTGGAAATAAATACTCTAAAAATAAAGTGGTGTGAAAAAAGGGGCGTTAACAATTGTACGGTTTTTAATGAGATGGTTGGCAAGTACGGACATACCTGCCAAGCAGTGTTGCCAGACCTGGCAGATTTTTTATTCAATAATCACCAATAATTTTTAATTGTAACTTCAACATGATCACTTCGAAGATTGCTAGTCTATTATGTATATAAAATATCACTTCTTAAAATTATTGGTGATTATTAAATTAAAAATTCGCCAGATCTCGCAACACTGCTGCCAAGTTTTTAATTTATTCTGTTATGTTGTTAGTTCCGCCCTTTTCTCACACCGTAATATTTGTAGAAAAATTTTCTTCAATATATAACAGTGATTAAATATGAAGAAAATTACTCGAAAAGATTACGATAGGAAAAAAGGGCGGGGCTAACAGCATTCTGGAACAAATTAAAAACTTGGCAGCTATGCTATGAAGCCAAAGTACAATCTGTAAGTTAATTTATGCGATAAATTTAATAGTTCCTTACTGTACTGTACAAAATATATGACAAAAACAACATGTTTTTTTTTTTTTTTTTTTTTGTATTTACATTTTTTATTTTAAACCAATCATTTGTTTTTTTTTCTGCTTCACAAAACACTTGTTCTTGACCTTGCGCTTCCTTGATCCCGCCCATTTTCCGCATGCGCGGATGATCTGCAACGCGCTTAATTCGCTCACGGATAATCGGGAGTTTACTGTAGTATAGAATTATGTGACTGTTTGATAGAATTGAAAAAAAAAAAAAAAGTATGAAGTATCATTGACCTCACATTGATTACAACGATTGAATTTTAAATGGCTCAGTTGTAAGTCAGGTTGTAATGCTTCCACTTAGAATTACTCACAAAATATTTTGTAACTTGAAACGTACTTGAAGACCCCAGCAGGTAATTACCACGATCAGTTAAATGCAACCACGCAAGAGATGTCATAAAAAGTTATTGATTGCACTGCTAATTCTGATTCTTTAAGACCAATAACCCTTTTTTTTCGAGCCGACAAATATCACCTTGTTGTTTCAGCTTTGCACTCTTTTTTCCCTATGAGTTAATGAAACGCCTACATTATATTGGCTTGGTGTCCATACTATATTCGTATGCCCATCCATCTTACCTTTAAATTGGGAGCTGTTGCAAAGTCATGGTTGTTACTCCATGATTCCAACAGTAAATTAGATTTAAACCTCCAAGAATTCATGTAGTAATGTTTTTTTTTTTTTTTTCAGATTGTTAATTATTTGTTTTTTGAATGGTATAGAAAGAGTTTATGTTTAACTTTTTCTTTTTTTTACTATTATACGTGAACAAGCATCTGAAAGAACATAATGAATTTGTTTATATGCAATTACGAGAAAATGTGATTGTTGGAGTATTTAGAAGGAGGGCTATTTAATGGAAAATTGATGATATAATGAGAAAAAAATTTAGTTGCTTTAATTCCGGTTTAAATTATATAAAAAACTGACTATAGCTATATGAACGATTTCCCAATAAGTGGGTAACTCCATTCTGTGATTTAAGGAAAAATGAAATTTTAATTTAAAACAGTTTTATTTCATTGGTAAATAAATACGGCATAAACTTTAAACAGTACTAATAAAAACATTTTATAATTTTGTAATTAATCTCACTGCTGTCTTTGAGATTGTTACTTTACAATACAGGATTTTAATGGACTTAAAAAAAAAAAAAAAAAAAAGGTTTAAGGTGATTCCATGGAAGAATATAACACCAGCCACGCAAAAGAATAATATTTTTTTTTTTGCCACCAGTATCACCATACAGAAATTTTAACGGCGTATTTTCTGTCATGTTTATGATTGAATAGGATAGTTATTATTGTTAGAAAATATTGCTGGAAGCAGAATTATCTCTGTATATGACTGATGTTCCATTTTTCATGTAATTGCCCTTTATCTTCTGAACTGTGCATTTATATACTTGGAAAAAAGATTGTTATCGCATTTACATAAATTAAAATTTGGTGAAGGATTTATACTGTGTTGATCAGAAAGTACCTATACGCTTTACAGAAGTAGATAGTATCATGTTTATTTTGTTATTTTTTTTTGTCTATGTTACAACCTTTTTTGTGCGAGAGATTTGTTGGAGAGAAATTGTTAATCTAAGGCATTCTCCAAACTGTATAGTACATTGCGTTCTCTTCATTTAAATTATACCCAAGTTCTGTAAATATTTTTAATGGGTCATAAAACTTACCTATTTATTAAGGATATAACTTCAAATTAAAATAAATTTTCCAAAATAAATAATTCCTTAATTAATAGATATACAAAGAATTTCATTAATAATGCATTTTATTAAATATTTTGGTCTCTTATACAAAACTAATATTTTATTCAATTCAAGTTTAATTTTATTCAACATTACTTTAGGTAGTACTCAGACATGACTAAATAATAGAATAGATGGGGATAGATACAATTAAATATTTTCTTTTTTCTTAGACTATTAAAATTTGACTCACCCAGATGAGCATTATAGAGGTTATTCCATCGTAAACGGCAGTGGGATATTTCTACTTCTTTCCTCAAGCAAATCATAGAGGACTTCTATTTAACAATTCTAGGGCACTTAGAGATCCTGGAATAGGAATACACTTGGAGACTCCATTCGATAGATTCTGTTCAAAGATGAATCCTAGGTGTTTTGGGCTCTTCGGGTTGCTCCTATTTTTCATATCTTGAGATTAAAATTCAAGGGCAGTTGATGCGGGAGGAAGCAATATATCTGGAGAACTACCGGGAGATTGCACCACCAGGAGATTCCATCACCGTCTCGCCGAAAAGTTGACCCCGAAGCCGTCCTCTCACTTCGATAAAAAAATACTCTTCTTAAGTCGAGGGCTGAAGGGAGAGTGTGTGTGGCGTGCGGGTGGCCTGTCGTTCCCTAGCCTGGAGTTGTTTTCGCGATGCTCCATTCAAGTTTTATGAGTCCTATAAATTTTCCTCTTTCCATCTTAGTTCTATAATGTCACTGGGCAGCCAGCTAGTCTAAGAGATCCCTATCTCATTTTTTTTCTTTCTCCTTCAATTTTACAAGCAGCACTTATAAATTTATCTTATTCTTTTTTCAAAGCAAACAACTTTTTTTTTCTTTTTCTTTTTCTTTTTCTTTCTTTTTTTTTTTTTTAAATATTTACATACAGATTAATAATTACTTTCCATTATTCTACCACAAAAAATATTTATACATAAATAGCTATATGCTTAAATGAAAAATCATTTATGTATCTATATATATATCTAAATGTGTAATTTTAATTACAACATTTATATCCCCCTTTCTACAAAAAAAAAAAAAAAAAAAAAATATGAGCCTTATCATATTTTAAATTCTTATACTCCATATACTTAAATTCTCTATTACACTAGATCTATTTTCTGTGCATTTGTAAGCCTTTGTTACATCATTTTGACCTATAAAATAAAATACAAAAATACACACAAACAAAATAATAATACTCATATGATACTGAGATATGAAGAACACAGAATGAATATTGTCCATTCTTTCAGTCCATAGCACTTTAAATGTTCATTTAATGTAAGAGTTCACTTCATTTTTTTTTTTTTTTTTTTTTATTTATGTCTCTGTGTATCGTATCTGTCATCGTATAGACTCTCATTTTGAACTCTAGTTCATTTTTCATCATTCTGTTTCTAAAAAGTCTACACATATTTTTATAATTTTTATATATATTTATATCTGTTTGTTGCTGTTGAGCACATCTTATTATTATTTGTTTTTGGGTGAGTATACTCCAAAAAAAAGAAAATATTTTCTTTTATTTTAAAAATGTTTTTCTTAAAAGTTTTTTTTTTTTTTTTTTTTTTTTTTTAATTAAAAAAATTATATATATATCTATACATAAATATAAATAAACAAAATCATAGCATTTCACACACAGTTTATATATATACTATTATGTTATTTTTCTGGATTATTTGAATATTTCAACATTCTCTACACAACTTTTATTTATTTATTTCTTCGTTTGTTTTATTTTATTTTATACACAGTTTATCTAAAAACTTCTTATCTACTTAATGTTACAGTCTAAAACCCGTGCTTTTTTTTTTTTTTTTTGTCGTGCTTGGGATTTTTTTGTTATTTTTAACCTCTAGTGTTTAAGAAGAAAATTCCTATCCCCGTTTTAGAGCCTTCATCCAATCTCTATCTTACATTCTATTTATTCTCAATGTAATTCACGTTCATTTCTCTATTATTACAGCTGTTATTGATTTATTCTACTCCAATTTCTATGTTTTTCCAGCCAAAATGCAATAATAACTTTATCACTATTATTATTATTATCTGCACACTCACAACTTGATACATTTTTGTATACATTCTAATGTTAGCTTTATTACAATTCTTATTACTATTAAACTTTTTTATTATTGTTATCAAGGCCACATTCAAAATTCTTCACTGGCAAGGAGAAAAGAACATCTATAGCTTAATAAAGGGGCCCCGCCATAAATATTAATTTCTCTGTTTGAAGACCAGCTTCAAACAGTTACCAGTTAAAATCTGAAGCACCCCTCTACAACAATAAAATTATGTTTGTCTCAACTAACCACACTATTTTACTATCTATTATTATTAGTGTTTTTTTTTTTTTTTTTTTTTTTTTTTATCTGTTCTATTATTTGACGTAGATCCTTCCTATATCCTTTAGCTGGTTATTTTAATTTTCTTTTTCTGGTGGTACTTTAAATATTTTTGAAATATGAATTTTTAAACTTCTATTTCCCTCTTTTTCTCGTATCAAGTAATTCGAGTTCCTGAACTTTCTTTCTATAAAAAATGGTCCGTCAAACCTTTTACCTAATTTTCTATTCTTTCTTAGTGATTTAAGATAGACTTCATCACCTATCTGCAATTCCTTATGATTTATACTTTTATTTCTATTGTACTCTTCTGAAATTTTTTTCATATTTAGCAATGCTTTTGCTCTCGCCTGATGCATATGCTCTTTTATTTTTGATATATATTGCGAAGGGGTTTCCTTATTTCTGTCATTGCAATCTAGAAATGGAGTTTTTAATTTTCTCCCAAAAAATAACACCGCTGGTTCGTATCCCGTTGCTCGATGTTTCGACATATTATAGTTTAACTTAAAAAAATTTATTCTCGTGTCCCAATCAAAGGTTTCCTGACACATGGCTGAGATGGAATTTTTTAAAATTAAATGTGCTTTCTCAATCGTACCATTACTACTGGGTTTGTAAATGCTCGAATAACGCAATGTTATATTTAGATTCTTGGCGAAGTCTGTAAATTCTTTGCCTCTAAAATAAGGCGCATTGTCTAAATTTATATACTGGCATAGGCCATATTTTCCGAAATATTCTAGCAGCGCATTTATGATGGTAGTTGCATTGGTATTTTTTAGCGGTATTACTTCTAAGAACCTAGAAAACGCACAAATAATTGTTAAAAGAAATTTGTTCTGTTTTAGCGTTGGTACTAATTTTCCAACAATATCAATATTTAATGCTTGGCCACATGCATAGTTCTTATTCATTACTTGTAACGGAAGTTTTATTGTTTGATGCGGTTTGTAAGAGTTACATGGAATACATCTCCTACAAAAATATTTTACCGTTTGGTACATCCCAATCCAGTAAAATCTATTTTTAATCATTTGATATGTTTTCTCAAAACCGAAGTGTGGGGAATGCGCGGTATTTATGATTTTCTCTCTTAAACTATGTGGAGCTATGATAATATTTTGCGTATTTTCCGTAGCATTATTTGAATGTTTCAATACTAATAGATCATTTTCTAATAAAGAGTATTTTCTTTTGTATTTATTATTTCTCTTTGATTTTAAACATACTACTATTTTTTGTATTTTGTCGCATTTTTTTTGTTCATTTAAAATGTTTTCTTCTGACAACTCTTTTTCGGCTTTAAATAAATACATTTCATTCTCTTGATCTTCATGCGTTATGTTTGCTATGTGCCTACTTAAAAAATCACTTGGATTCTGTGATCCTGATATATGTTCTACTGTTATGTCAAATTCTTGGAGATCTAAAAGCCATCTCGAAATTATGTCAGGCTGTTTCTCCAAATTAATAAAATATGTTAACGCCTTCGCATCTGTTAACAAAAATATCTTTTTTCCTAACAGTAAGTTTTTATAATTTAATACTGATTCATGTATTGCTAGTAACTCTTGTTTCATGGCTGGATAATTTTTTTCTGAATTTTTTAATTTCCTACCATAATATTCAATCGGATGCAAGATTCCATTCTCTTTTTGTGCCAAAATCGCCGATATTGCGTATTTTGAAGCATCCGTGATCAAATAAAATTCTTTGTTCATATCTGGAGCTCTTAGAGTTGGTTCATTTAATAACGCGGTTTGTAAATTTATAAATGCTTTCTCTTGTTCTTCACCCCATTTAAATTTTATGTCTTTTCTTGTAAGTTGTAATAATGGATGTATTATGTCGTTGTAATTTTTTATCAATGTTCTGAAATAGTTCGAAAACCCTAACAGTTGTAAGATACCTTTTTTATTGTTTGGTCTCATTAATTTTTTTACTTTGTTTAAATTTCCCTCCGAAGGTGAATAACCATGTTCATTGATTTTATACCCTAAGAACTCTATCTCATTTTTACATATTTGCATCTTTTGCGGGTCAATAGTTAGATTGTTTTTTATTAAAATGTCTAAAACTTCCTGCATTAATTTTTTCATATCTTCTATTGAGTCTGTTCCTAAAATAATGTCATCGATGAAGTACCCAATTTTATTTTTATCTATGTGACCTAAAATCTTATCCATAAGTTTAGCAATGTCATAGTTGATATTTTATTACCAAAATTTAATCTGGTTGGCTGATAGCAACCAAATTCCGTAATGAATGCTAATTTTTCTCGGTCTTCTTCTTTTAAATTAATTTGGAAGAATGCCGAGTGAAAGTCCATCACAGTATAGTATTTTTTGCCACTAAGTCTCTGAATTATTTCTTTCGCATCTGGGATGGGATGTGGTGAAACTTCTATGATTTCATTAAGGACCCTGTAATCTACTGCTGCTCTCACTTTAATGTGTTTGGGATCATTTGTTTTTGAGTTACATTTTTTCTTTACGAAATTACGGGGGCTGCATAATGAGAGTTTGTTGGTTCAATAATTTTTGCCTCTAATAATTTATTTATCTCCTCTTTCGCAACATCTTTCATATTATAAGCCAATTTATACGGTTTTAATTGAATGGGGTAATTATGAGCTAATTTAAATATTGGTGTAACTAATGATGTTTGCCCTAGTGTCTTGTAATTTTTGGAAAATGCCGCATAATTTTTCATTAATATTTCATGCATTTCTTTTTGTGTTACTGAATCTAAATGACTTAGATTAAAATCTTCCTTTTTTAAGTCAGCTTTTCTCATTTGTTTAACATCTACTATGTTTAAATTGTTAATCATTTCTCTCTTTGGTTTTGTTTTGTCCGTTATTATGAATTGTTGTGTAACTTTCGCCAGTTTCATATTTTTATTCAAAGTAATTTTGTGGTCCTTTGTATTTGAAATTTGAACTTTTAGTTTATTTTCATTATCTATTTTATGTATAGAGCAATTTATGTTTGTACCCGAATTATTTCTCTGTGGTTCAAGGAATATTGTTTCGTGTTGGTATATTCTAGGAACTTTTATTTCCGCCCAAACTGTTTGTTTCGGTGCAACATCCATTTTTCTTATTAGTCTTGCAAAGTGATAATTTTGATTTAACGTATCCTGCCTTATAATGTTTTCTTCATTTTTCTCATTTAATTCTATCATTTGTTTACTAGAAGATGCCTCCCAATTTATTAGTTCATTTTCATTGTTTTTTGACTTTGTCTGATCTTTTGAGCATTTAAAATACCCATAAATTTTTCCATTTTCTTCCTGTTCCTGATCATGCACTCCTGACTGTGGGAATTGTATTTTGTCCTCCGTCTGTGATGTGTGTGTATTTGTTTCTATTGACATGGTATTTATATGATTTGGAATTTCTTGGTTGTTTGGAGATTTATTTAATTCCAATTTCATGTTTTTAAATAGTACATGTCCTGCCTTACAGTCTACTATCATTTTGTTTCTTTTTAGAAAGTCATAACCTAATATTACATTATACTTCTTATCAAAATTAATATATAAAATACACCTGTCACGAATTTCCCTTTAATTTTGAATGTAATTTTAATGCATTTTTTGAAATTAATTCTCTGATTGTTTAATGTGTGTATGTTTACATTATTTGACAAATACTGAATTTTTATCCCTGTTTCTTTGATTTTTTGAAATATTTTGGGACACATTGCATTTAAAGTTGCGCCTGTATCGATTAAATTTTGTGTAGGTACCCCATTTATATTCAAATCTAAGATGGGTAGGTTACCTATATCATTTTGATCAATATTTGTCAAATATTTAATCTCTTGTGTGTTTTTCCATCTTTTTGTGCACAGATATCGATCTGGTGTATGAATTACATTTGATTTCTTTTTGTTTTTATTATACCTGCGTGAATTGTTATCTTTCTCGCTTCTCTGCCTCTCTACTTTATAATATTTTTCATAATAATTTCTGTCTAATTCCTTGTCTGTTTGATTCTCATATTTTTTATCGCTATTTTGATGCATTTTTAGTCCCCCGGATATTTTAAGGGATTTACGAGGGACTATGTTATTATTATTTTTACTCTTGGTAAACCCCTCATTTAGTTTCCCGACTGCCTTGGAAACGTTATAGCAGGGCGGTTTGTACCCCTTTGTCTAAAATTTCTATGTGAACTTCTTCTGAAATAATTTCTAGTACCCCTATCGAAATTTCCATAATTTGTATTACTAGATCTATTTTCGTCTGATCTTACGTTTCTAACCCCTGCATTTTCACTCTCTTGTATTATAGGGACTGTATTGTTTACAATATTGGGATTAGTTCTTGAATTGTACCAGCATTGTTCAGTATTATGTGATCTAGTTTTGCAAATTGCACAAAATCTTGTGCTGTCATGTTTTTGTCTCTCTTGACTTTCTGATCTGTTATTTCTTATTTCTAATTCTTCGATTTTTTTTTTCTAATTGTTTGATTTGTTCAGTTTGTTTCGATGTTAATTCTAATAATAATGTACACATATCGGTTTCGTTGCTATTTTTTTTCTCTATAGTATTTATTTCCTCCACGTTAAATTGCATTGCATTTTCAATGGTCTTAGCCATTTTTAATGCACTTTCAAAATCTTTTATATCTGCCTTTCTTAACTCAAATGCTATGTCTGTCCTCATGCCTTCAATAAATTTATTTAATTTTAAACTGTTTACAAATTCTTTTGCCCCATCTTTGTTTTCGAATCCAGACCCTTTTAAAAATTCATTTGATTTTTTTATTATTTCCGTTGCATATTCTTCTATAGTTTGTTTTGGTGATTGCCTGATATTCATGAAATCTGCCTGAGCTTTTGAGAAATTTACTTTGCTCTTAAATTTTTCTTTTAATTTAAGTTTGAATTGCTCATACACATTCTCATTTATTAAATCCTCATCCAAGTTTATTTTCTCCTTTGCTTTTCCACTGATTTTACTTTTTAAAATTAATAATTTAATTCCATCGTCTAATTCTGTCGCATTTGTTAATGTCTCAAATGATTCTAGAAATTTATCTATATTAGCCTGACTGTCCCCACTGAAGTGTGGAAGACCCACTAATAGCGTATCTAATGACACTGTTAATTTTTTCTCCATTTTTATTTTACCCGGTACTACATTCTCAGTTTTTGTTTCCACCGTTTTCTTCTGATTTTGAGTTTTTGTATCACACTTATTCGCAACTTTATTTCTCAATTTATAAGTACTTTTCATTTACATCACCTACTTTCTAATCTTTACTTTAAATCATCTCATAAAAAATCATTCTTATATGTATTAACATTAACACAAATTATGCTTGTATACATATATTTACTGACTAGCTAGATTATTCTAGTTCAATTATTATTATTATTCCTTATTTTAGGAAACTATTTACTTTCTTCAAAGTAAAATATTCAAATTTTATATGTATACAGGCATCCAAAATAATATTATCAAACAAACAAAATATCAGATTAATTGATTTCAAGAAACCTTCCTGAGCAATCTTGCTGTTTATGTGTACATATAAAATATTTCCAGTAATTTTTCAAAATTTACAACTGTAATTATTTCAAATACACTTCATTTATTTTATTCTACTTATCATTATTAATGAAAGTGTAATTTATATCTATATATATATTATATGTACACATTTGCATATCTATTCATTATATATATTTTTTTATCAGTTATTCATATACAAATACAATAACATTATAATGCTATGATTTCCTTTATTTATATCTATCCAATTTTATTTAAGCAACTGCTTAGTATATTTTTATATTATTATTTTGTCTGAGTCCACCTTAAAGTTTTCCTAAATTAGTTTATCTTATTTTATTTATTTTTTTCTTTTTATTATATCATTTTATGACCTCAACTGGATAGGCACCAAATCGCTTTTTGGTTGATTTACAGTGTTGGAGAGAAATTGTTAATCTAAGGCATTCTCCAAACTGTATAGTACATTGCGTTCTCTTCATTTAAATTATACCCAAGTTCTGTAAATATTTTTAATGGGTCATAAAACTTATCTATTTATTAAGAATATAACTTCAAATTAAAATAAATTTTCCAAAATAAATAATTCCTTAATTAATAGATATACAAAGAATTTCATTAATAATGCATTTTATTAAATATTTTGGTCTCTTATACAAAACTAATATTTTATTCAATTCAAGTTTAATTTTATTCAACATTACTTTAGGTAGTACTCAGATATGACTAAATAATAGAATAGATGGGGATAGATACAATTAAATATTTTCTTTTTTCTTAGACTATTAAAATTTGACTCACCCAGATGAGCATTATAGAGGTTATTCCATCATAAACAGCAGTGGGATATTTCTACTTCTTTCCTCAAGCAAATCATAGAGGACTTCTATTTAACAATTCTAGGGCACTTAGAGATCCTGGAATAGGAATACACTTGGAGACTCCATTCGATAAATTCTGTTCAAAGATGAATCCTAGGTGTTTTGGGCTCTTCGGGTTGCTCCTATTTTTCATATCTTGAGATTAAAATTCAAGGGCAGTTGATGCGGGAGGAAGCAGTATATCTGGAGAACTACCGGGAGATTGCACCACCAGGAGATTCCATCACCGTCTCGCCGAAAAGTTGACCCCGAAGCCGTCCTCTCACTTCGATAAAAAAATACTCTTCTTAAGTCGAGGGCTGAAGGGAGAGTGTGTGTGGCGTGCGGGTGGCCTGTCGTTCCCTAGCCTGGAGTTGTTTTTGCGATGCTCCATTCAAGTTTTATGAGTCCTATAAATTTTCCTCTTTCCATCTTAGTTCTATAATGTCACTGGGCAGCCAGCTAGTCTAAGAGATCCCTATCTCATTTTTTTTCCTTCTCCTTCAATTTTACAAGCAGCACTTATAAATTTATCTTATTCTTTTTTCAAAGCAAACAACTTTTTTTTTTTTTTCTTTTCTTTTTTTTTTTTTAATATTTACATACAGATTAATAATTACTTTCCATTATTCTACCACAAAAAATATTTATACATAAATAGCTATATGCTTAAATGAAAAATCATTTATGTATCTATATATATATCTAAATGTGTAATTTTAATTACAACAAGATTGCAAAAAGGTTAAACATGTCATGCACAAAAATTTAAAATCGCATGAGATGCCATGGACTCATTAAGAAGCTCAATATTTATCTTCCGCTTCAATTGGAAATAAGTTTTCTTTTTAAACACAACGAATTAAAATTTCTTATTTTGCATTTCTAACGTAATGCAATCAACCTTTTTTTTTTTTTTTTTTTTTTAAACGAATTATCACTGGTGATAAAAAATGTATCATCTACAATAACATTAACTGAAAAAGATCGTGGTCCACACGTGATGAATCTGCACAAACCAAACCATACTGAAAGTTGAATAGCATCAGAAAAAGATCATGCTGTCAATTTGGTGGGGTTACAATACAAAGATGTTGTGTATTTTGAACTGCTTCCACTCAAGCAAAAGATCGACTCAGAACTTTACTGCCAACAACTTATATTCTAAGAAACAATCAAAAAGAAAGGGCTAAAACTGGCTAATCTCAAAAATATCTTTTTTTTTTTTTCACCAAGATAACGCGTCCTCTTTAGCAATTCGCAAAAAAATATTGGAGCTTACAAGGAAACATTCAAAAGATGTCATCTTCAAAAAGTATTGAAAAAAATATATGTGATTCTACTCTTCATAAAACACCAGAAAATGAAAAAAATATCGACTGAAATGAATTACAGCGACCACAAAAAATTATCAAAATTAATTATATTTGGCGATTTCACACTGCTAGGCGATTGATTTTGAGTACTTGGTGGAAAAGTAAAACATGGTTCTGTTCGTACCCGGCAATCTCGGTGCTAGCAAACGTATCGCCTAACAGCGCTAAATCACCAAATATGCTTAATTTTGATGATTTTTTGTGGTCGCTGTAATTAATTTCAGCCGATACTTTTTTCATTTTCTGGTGTTTTATGAAGAGTAGAATCACATAAATTTTTTTCAATACTTTTTGAAGATGACACCTTTTGAATGTTTCCTTGTTAGTTTGGAAGAGATTCCGTATCCGCCATATAGCGAGAACCTTGCACCATCTGATTATCATTTATTGTACAGGTTTCAATATTAACATGTTCTACGCACTCTTACAGATCATTTTGCTCTCTTAAAGATGCAGGAAACCTTATTGATTTTGCTCAATTTGTTGCCGCACCCCTATTGTCGTAACCTAATCTTCAACGAAAGACACGAGAAAGACCGTTTTCTTTACCTATCCAGTGTCTGAGAAGAGCTGAATTTCTAATTTGGTAGTATGTTAGATTTAATAAGACTCCAATGTAATATTCTATAATAAGCAGAGCCTGACTGACAAACTTTTGTGCCCAGGGCACTCTTAGAAGAGCACCCACACACACACAGAGCGCCTATTAACACAATACAAGTTTTAGCAAGAGGAAAAGCAGACCGAAAAATGTTATTTGGACAAAAAATTAATCTGCTTCTGTTTTGGACTCTAAAGAAAAATAAAATTACTCTCAGTCAGCCTGGCGACAGATTTTATTTTTAAATTTTATTCATGTAAATAAAACACAGTTGAGTTAGAAAAACGGAAAAAAAAAAAAAAAAAAAAAGGAAGATTTAGATTTTAACCATTAGTACAATTTTATGCCCTCAGAAGTTCCGTGCCCAGGCATGATCCCCGGTAGACCGTTCGATAGTCAGGTTCTGATAATAAGCAAAGCATGCTATATCATGAATAATTTTAATTCTAATTCTGTGTTACTTTTTAAGCTCAGAAAAAGCTTAGAAATTCGGATTGGACATCAGATTTAGTCAATCACCCTGTATTCATTTAAAATGACTAAACACACTTGCTACTTTAGAATGTAGAAAAAGAAGGGAAAAAAGCTAAAAACCCCATAGGAATAGCATGGGAAGAAAACCAAAAAAACTCACAATGTCAAGTGTGTTAAAAAAAAAAAAAAAAAGGCTCACACCGGAAGTAATAAAGGGACAAAATTGACTAAAAAAAGACACCGAACAGCTCGAACGGGAGGGCTGGGGCGTTAAATATGTCGTCCAGGGTTAATACGACTCGCCTACTATGAGTACTCTAAAGCAGGGGTAGCCAACTCGCGGCCCGCCATTTAGTACTTTGCGACCCACGGGGACATTAATGATACTTAATGTCAAGTTTTAGAATTTTGGTTAACAATTAAACCGTTCAGAATGTGTAAAGTGGAAATACTTTTTAACGGTTGGTAAATAAACAAACAACGCATCGTTGCATTAAAAAAAAAAAAAAAAAAAAAAAAAAAATATATATATATATATCCGTTATTCATTCTTTTTGTTATAACTATTAATGTATAGTCATAATATTTTTTTGGTTCTAGTGTTCATTTATGAATGAAAATAATTTAATATTAATGTATTTTTGCTCTATCTTCACTCTCTCCTCGCCCGAAAAAAGTATATATATGTACATAATTCCTGACTTACAAACATATGTAAAACAACACATACATACATACATACATACATACATACGTACATACAGTGCGGCTTGCCTGAAAAAAAAAAAATAAATAAATTTCCAATGCGTCCCTCCAAGTGTTTCGGGTTAGATAGGCCTGCTATAGAGTCACCAATTATTATTTTGATTTTTTTTTCTTGTAAAGATGGATTTAGTAATGAATTTACTAATGATTAACAAAAAAGACGGAGAGATATAGAATAAAATATGCTGTGTCAATTAAAACAGAAAAATTAGCATTATTTTCTTTTTCTAATTCATTTCCTAAAATTAATTCTTAAACCTATATGTGTACTAAAATTACGCAAGTTTAGAACAGTATAGGTTTTTAGTTATGTCCACAGATTTTTTCAGCTTTCTTAAGCAAATAAACAATATATATATATTGTATATATATATATATATATATATATCTTTTTTTTCTCTTTCACAAGTTTAATGGTCCTTATTTATTATCCTTCAGGTCGGCGTAAGTATTTTAAGTTAATATGGTAACTCATTTGTTCCTTATCTATATCGCAACTTTTTGTGTCATTCTTTCCTCTATGTTAAATTCAGTTCTATATTTTAGTGTGCTGTTATTGTTTTGGTTCTATTAATTGCTAAATTTTAAGATTAAATTTTATTACGTTATCTATTATTTATATATATATATATATATATATATATATATATATATATACACACATACATTTATACGTTCATTATATATATAATATAATGAACTTTTTGCCTGTATGTAATTATATATATATATATGTTTAATCTTGCATATCTTAGATTAAATTCTGCATAAACATATTTAAATATTATGTTTGATTCTTAATAAGTTAATGACGTTTCAGAGAAGTCATTGACAATTTGTTGTATCTGATTCATTGAGAAGTCCATTGACATTACTTAAATTAACAGGACCTTCTTGAAATTTGAACTGTAGACAAGTTGATATTCGAGACAGCATTTCCTACTTGATATCAACTCATCTCTGCAACTAGAGAACTTTTGAATTCAAATAATTAACTTTCGCCAATTTCATTAGTAAACGCAGTAGGTAAATCTTTTTACTGTCTCCGGTATGGCGCCTTCTGCATCCAGATTATGAGACAAATTCCTAGGTCATGTCGTTCCATGCAGCACTCACCGAAGCCATTGATCCCTTTTCTTTCTCTTCCTCTTGCTTATTTTATTTACTTATTTATTTTTTTCGCATAGATAAAAAATTTCTTCAAAGAAAAATTTAAAAGAACGTATTTTGTTTATTACCGTGTTTTTATTAACTTCTATTCTTGTTTGTTTGTGTGTTTGTTTGTCCGGTACAAATCTTGCAATCTATTTTTAACTAACTTCCCTACTAGCTATTGATTTATATATACATTTAGATACTAGATATACATTTGAAACTTTCACAGTAGCTCAGAACCCGGTGACAACACAATACTTCGAAGTCCGATTTTCGAATTTTCAAGTAGTTTTCTTTTAATTAATTAAAATATGAAAATAATAAGCTCCTAATAGCAATAAAAATAGTCATTAAAATATTAGCTATAATTTAATTGTTGCCAAAAAAATTTACGAGTTCATTTTCTTTCGATGTAAAAATAAATACATTTAATTAAACGTGAGCGTTAAAAAATTGTAAAAAGCTAAATTATGCATCTGGCAAAAGACATCATTATCACTTTAAAGATTTTCTACACATTGATAAAGTGCTAATGTAGTTAGTTCATGATGCAAATATATGTTGTTCTGAAAGGATTAATATTTTATTTTTAAAACCAACTTTTTTTTTAAATTCAAATTTCCCGTAACTCTTTAACCAATTATATTAGAACGTCCGTCTTTGGAATATCGATAATAAGGATTTTCTCGCCAAAAGTCGCCAAAAAAGTCGCCAAGGGCAAAAAGTCCTCAAATTTGGCGCCAAATCCATTACCTGCCTATTGGAGCTTTTTAATGCGTTTTAAAGGGAAAATTAAGCTATTTTAACGCGAAGAGCTGGAAATGCAGAAAATTGACATTTTATCAACTTACTAAGCCTCTTTGAAAGAATTTATACAAAAATAAATACAATTATTTACAATTTCGTAACAATACGCATTGATAAAGTGCTAATGTAATTAGTTCTATAGCTATGATTCAACAGAAAATTAAAAAACATGGTTTATAAAAAGTTTTTTATCTTATAATTATTTTTACTTTAAATTTCTTCATTTCCAAAGGAAACATCTAGCTAATTATATGATACAATTTGAAAAACGATACAATGATTTTACAAATGATACAATTTGAAATCTTTTGAAGATATATTTATATAGTGATTAATAGCAAAAAAAAGTGTGATAAATGTTGACTGATAAGATTAAATATGAAGTGAAAGAAATGTAACAGGAAGGTGAGACTTGCAGTAAGAATTTATCTAATTTATCTAAAAAGAGCCAGGTCAGTCGCAGCATTTGTTATTCAAGACGTGTGATGTTACATTGATTAGTTGAGTTTGACATCGCACTTGTGCTGCGCAATGTTCAATTGGGGACGATCCTGGACTCACCCCTAAGAATAATGTTTCGTTGGAAAGTTATGGATAACTAATAAGTGATAACTTTAGGCAGATAACTAATATGTGAAAAGAATAATTGCGCAGAAAAAATATTTCGTTGAAATAATAAAATAATCATTAAATGAATCAAATTATTTTTGTCGATACAGCCTCAACAAAAATTTCGTTACCGAATTATTTTGTCACTTTAACCAATTTTGTCCAAATTATTTTGTCATATAATTATTAAATGAACCAAATTATTTTTGTTGATATAGCCTCAACAAAAATGTTAGCGAATTAATTTGTCGCTTCAACCAGTTTTGTCCAAATTATTTTGTCATTTAATTATCAAATTAATCATTTTTTTTAAATATATAGCCTCAACAAAAATTTCGTTACTGAATTATTTTGTCGTTTTAACCAATTTTGTCCAAAATATTTTGTTACTTTAACCAATCCGTTTTGTGATTCAACCTATATTTTGTTATCAACAAAATTATTTTGTTGATTTAACAAACAATTATGTTGATTCAGCCCATCGCTCGCTCATTGATTGTTAAAAATGTGATCTGTGCCGTAGCTTATCAAATCATCCAGTAACAATTACTTTTCTTTCAGTTACATTCTTTTGGTCAATCGAAGCATATCGTCTTGGTTGACTGAACAAAATTATTGTTAAAATTACAAAATAAGTCTAAAAATCAGTCAATAAAATAAATTTGGTTTTCCTAAGCAAAGAGTTTTTTCAATGTGAAACGGGACCTTGTAGATGAGATGTGGATGGAAGAAAATGGAAAATAAGGAGGGAAATATAATGCTATCGTGAAGTAAAAATACACGCAGAATAATCAGTCTACCGTCGGCATAAAACCCCTTGCTTAAGATTTCTCACAGAAAAACTGCAATGGAACTATTACAGCGATAATGTAGTAATTCAATTGTAAGTGTTCGAGATATCGCACGCGAACTCAGAAATACCAATCTTCCTCACAAAAAATCTCAACAGGACTCCCCCCCCCCCCCCCCCTTCATCTTCCTACTGTTGAAGTTACTTTTTTTGACATAGCCATTACATTGTGTACTCATAGCTTTCGTACGATATATGATACATCCTGATCCTCGGATGCTACGACTATTCCTTGTTTACAAGAGATTTTATTAAAACCAAAGAAGAATATTTATTTCGATAGTTATTTACTTTGTTTGTTTGCTTGCTTATTGATAACACGGGTCTACAAAAATAATGTTGGCAAAATTTGATTTGGTAATTTTAGCTGATACAAAAGTTCTTTTGGTGAGCTGAAACCGAAAATGAGGCTAGTTTTTCCTCTATCCTGCATAGATTTTATCACTATAGGGTGTCTACCATAGACCTATTATAAGAGTGGACGGAGCATTTCATTATTAAGGGAATATAAAAAAAAGGTGAGATGAAACCACATTATTGTTGAAAAAGGTTACCCTTTTTCGCATTTATCGCGTTACTGGCGATTTTTTGTTCTGCTTATAATTATAATAATTATTATTATTATTAAAAGATACAGCAAGCAAAACTTGTGTTAAACGAAACAGCTGCTGAAATTTATTATTACCTTGTTATTAACACTTTCCAACAAAATTCAAAAGTGTTTATAATTTCGGTTTGTCTATACTCGCTTTAACTCACATAGATAATCATGGACGTTTTTGAAATCTTATAAGGTATAATATATTTAAACTAATTTAATTTAGAGAATTAAGTATAGCAATTATAAACATTTTATAAAAATAATTACTCAAAAAGAACGAAATAATAAAATATTAAAAAGAATCTTAACTGTGAAATAAAATCCTTATTTTACATAACTCCTAGGGCTTCTAAAGTACATCTAATTACTATTTCCTGCTATAAAATTCTTTTTAAATTCAAAATAATCTAACTTTTAAAGTGAATTAAAAATTTTAAAAAGAACTTTCAAAGAAAAAGAAAAATATCGTCTGCTTAATAAAAAGCAGAGTTTAGAGCATGGCGAGTAAATTTCAATATTGACCACTTTGGCTTCCTGTAGATCAACAGTCACATGACCTTTTCATGAATTATCTTTGCCACTAAAAAAGGTTGCCATTGTCCCGTCCACTCTTATAATAGGTCTATGGTGTCTACCAACACATTTTTTTTTTCACTTTTCGTTAGTTTCTAGCAAGTTTAATTAATCATAGAATCATTCTATAAAAAATACCATATAATTATATTGGTGAAAGAGACACAGGCGTAACTGTGTTGGCAGGTACCCTCTATTGACAAAAATCTATGCGTGATAGAGGAAAACTGGTTTAAGCTTCGATTTCAGCACACCAAAAATATTAAGATCAGCCGAAATTAACAAATCAAAATTTTAGATGTAGAGCTGTGTAACATATACATTAGACTTGTATGCTTCACTAGAAGTACGCTAACATCTTCGTTGAGATGTGATAGGTAATATATGACAGGATTCAATACGAAGAATTGGGAGAAACATCCAGGGGCAGTGCGTGAATCGAACTCATACTCTCCTATACTCAAGCGTAGATCCACTAGATATGTTAGTAAGCCTTACACAAGGTGGTTAGCGGTGTAGTGACATAACCACTCGACCACGGAGGAACCGTCATTTATTTAACCTGTATTGATATATAGTGTAAGCAAATAGATGCACCTCTATAGTTAATATCGTGTCTATTTAAATGTAATTATCTGTGATGCCTTTCATATATTTTAAGAAATGTGTTTATGTAAATATCGTATTTTTTTCCAGACAATTTTGACTGGTGTGAGGAAGTAAATGTTCTTGTATGGATACCATTAAATATAAGAAACATTAGACAAATTAAATGATAGTGCCTTTGCAATAAACCGACTATAACAGTTCTTTGCAACAAACTGAATATATATACATATATATATATATGTGTATATATATATATATATATATATATATATATATGTATATATATATATATATGTATGTATGTATGTATAGATCAATATACCTTACACTGAAGTTGTCTTAGTTTTGTTCTCTTTACTTCCAATTTTAAATTTTTAGTCTCTTTGGGATACATTTTTCTCTTGTAAGTAAAAGAAAAAAAAAAGAAAGAGAATGAATTATGATTTCGATACTCGTTGCGCTTTCATTGTTTTTATTCAAATTAGAATATAGTATATGGCTAATTAATACCGGACATTATCGTAAAATCCATAAATAAAATATCACGTCTCGATTTCACGGATATGAACCAAAATCAAATGCACGCCTTCTACTTGTGCTTACTAAGATTCCTATCACGTGAGGTGGTTTGGAATTCCTTCATTTAATCCATTCGGGGGTTTCTTCATTAAATCCTTCACGATCGCCTGTCATACGTGGCACCTTTATTAATAAACGATTAATAAAAGACTCTTTTTGGTGTTTGGGGGTGGATTTTTTAATGATGTTTAGTATTCCCGTAAAAGGTGATTTACAGCTCAAGATCGATATATGTTTACTTCAGAATACTTGATGTCAGAGTCAAGGGAAGGTGTTGGTCGATTCTTCAAAGTCTTTGCCGAAAATTTTCTGGAATAGTGAAAAGTTTGATTATCATAGAATTCATATTAATAATTAATTGTATTTTTTTTAATAGTTACTAAAGTATTTAATGCATCTAATTGCATTAAGTATTGTTTTGTTTAGCATTGTTTAGCCTTTAACATCTAACAATAAATCAATTACATGAATTATTTCTGATATGCCTGAGGGTGAATTGGATAATTTAAGACAAGAGCTTGAGCTTTTCATGCAACAAAATTTATTTTTCAAAGAACTTCAGTTAATTGGTAAGGAAATAATTTTCATTCATTCATATTTAAAACTGAATATCAATTGAGGATGCAAACGAATTTGTATATACATATATATATATATATATAAACAAATAAATAATGAAATAACATAACATATCATAATTTAGATGAATAATTAATTTCACAGTACTTGGTTTGCTCTCTGTAAGAGAAAATTTGTTCTCGCGGGGGAATTTTGATTGATAAAATGTTTAATCCATAACACATTTTACAAAACTAATTCCATAACACACTCCAAGTCTAGATGTTTAATGGTTATTTAATTATTCTGTTTGTAAAATGTATAACGAATATATGAAAATATATTCTTTTTCTTAGCTGAATAAAATAAATAAATAAATAAATAAAAGAAAGAAAGTACTATTGGGAATGAAAATCAGAAAATTGGTAGTTTTGCATTGAAGCATACGATAATAATGAAGAAAATAATTGTTTTTGAATAGGTTACATTCTTTTAAACATGTATAAATCGGTCAAGAACGTTCACTTACAAGTTCGCTTATTTAGTTACAAGTTTTCGCTTTGCAATTCTAATTGCTTTTATTATTATTATTATTATTATTTGGTAGAGAATTGTTCGTGTTACAAACAATTCTCTATAAAAATCTAGTAATTATCTATAGCACAAAACAAAAAATATGATTTTTTTAAACAGAAAGTTTTGTATGTAAAGATAATGTTTTATATTTTATCAGTTATTTCAAGTACGATTTCATGGAATAAGATGTACATCTCCTGTTAATTATTCTTCGAAAAATAAATTTAAAAAAGATAAAGTGTTTAAATAGTTAAGTAATTATTATATAAAATAATATTAAATTTGATAGATGTGAAACAAAATTTTAATAACATCATCATCATCAATTTCAGCCTTTATCAATCCACTGTAAGATGAATGTCTCTCCCAGGTGATTCCAATCTGCCCCGTTCTTCATTCTTCTTCATTCTGCGCCTCCAAGCTTGACAATGTCATCTTTTTAACGACACAGTGGTCTCTTCCTCCTTGTTTTCCTATCTCTTGATATCCAAAACAGGACTTTAAAGATTCATCTATTGTTGTTAATTCTGGCAAGATGCTCAACCTAATTCCATTTTAACTTCTTTACTCTTCTTTACTCTCAATAATTTCGGTTTGCTCTTTAATCCATGTGTTTTGCTTTCTGTCTCTTCGGGTGAATCCTAGAATGCATCTCTCCATGTTTCTCTGGGTTGTTTGAAGCTTTTGTATAGTTTTACATGTTAATGTCCAAGTTTAAATGGGTGGAGACTCTGCAATTCCATTATCTATGGCTTGGAGGAACCGGCTAGAACGTAGGCCTGATATCGAATCTGTACCTTCACGTGGTGCAGCTGTTAGTAATGCCTAGTATTACGAATCAACACAGATGGGATCGCGGCAAGACACATTGGTGCGTGGTGCGACTTGGCGAATTCCTCCTTCATATTTCAAAAAACGTTTGCTTAATAACATACCTGTTGCTAAAAACAGATTTTCTTTGAAAACATCGCCAACTGATGGAAGTGTTTGAATTTCTAAGTGCCCAAGCTGTAAAATGTCTTTAATTTCTAAGTGTATAAATCGTAAAATATTCTAATTTATAAGTGTCTTAACTATAATACATTCTTATATCAAATACATCAATATTATCAGTCTATCTATACAAACATACTCAAATGTCTTAATTGTAATATGTCATAACTTCAAACGTATGGACATTATTTAGGACTTCAGAATAAGTGATAGAAAGACTTAGAGAATGAGATGACATCTCTGTCCATTTGTACAAAGATTCTCAAGTGTCTTAACATTAAATTTATTTTGATTTTTAAAGCTTTTCAAAAATCAACATAATCAGAAGAATTGAGTTCTTTTAAACTCCCGATTGCTTTCAGAAAGAAAGATAGATAAATAGATTGGTTGATTGCAGTAGATTATTTTTTAATTTCAAAGTGCAAAATTTATGTACTATTTTATAAATTTGTGTGTGGTAACATATTTTAAAATGGTGTATAACAATAATAATTAATAATCACATTATATTTTCTTGTATTTGATTTCAAATACTTATTATTTTTTTTAATGAAAAATTAATTTACGAAATATTGATTTTGATATCATTGCATATTACTGTGAGCAGATTCTCGTCACCTGATCGGTGAAATACTTGTACAGGATGAGACATTTCTAAACGAACAATGTGAAATATCTCAGAAAGTAGTTTGTTGAAAAACGTGCCCACTTCTAGTAAAAGGGAATCGAAATAATTTAATGAGAGGGTGCTTTTAAATTAACAACAACAAAAAAAAAAAAAAAAAAATGAAAAGAACTATCCATTATAGCTTTAATGGCGGTTTTGTATACATTACGTGCAACCAAAAGCTAACTAGCATGCTATGATTACCAAAAAGTTTTCTTGTGCAATTTCCTATACAAATTCACGTAGTGCAAATTATTTATTAAAATTATTTTCCATGATGAATACAAACGATTTGCATCTCAGAGAAATATAACAGAGAATGTCAAAAGAAAGTCAAATTTGCGCCAACATCTGGCACACATCTATGGTTTAACCATTCATTTTAAAAGTATTAACGAGTTCTTTTGAAAAATATCTACATTGAAAATTTACACTCCCAGGGGAAAGCAATGCTCTACATATACAAAAAAATTTCCTTTTTGGCTATTACTACCATAAATATATATTTTTAAAATTTCCCATTGAGAAGTTAAAAGTAATTCTCATTATGTACATTTATAAGAAATCTTGTCCTTTTGAAATATATAAAGTTTTACATAAAAAATTCATATCCTGATATTAAAAAATGTGAAAAAAAGAGGTGACCGCGCCACCTATTGAGTGATTGAACCAAAATGTAATTAGCTCGATTTTAAAACAAGGTTCAACTAAATATTAAGTTTTGTTAAATTTTATCCATTGGTTCGTGAGTTACAGCGTGCACAAAATTTATGATACACTCACACAGATAGACAATCATTTTCTAAAAGTGTTCAAATCGCGTTCAGGATGTTTCAAAACATGTAAATCTATCGAAAACAGGAGATAAAAAATTTTCACGAATCCAATGCTTTATTTTTATACATATATAGAAGAAAGTAAAATGTATCACGTATAATTGGAGTTATACGAAATCGATACAGAAATATACAAAACAATGAGTCACATATGAAATTATTATAATTCGTGTCTTTATGCTTTGACGACAAGAAAAGAAAAAATTCAAGAATATGCGACAAAACTTTATAACTTAATTAAAATGTTGTATTCATTTTTTACAAATTAGATAATTAGAGAGCTCAGTATAGTCATTAGTTATACTGTTTATAAGTTTTAATATATTTAGTTTTTACTTTTTTTCATGTATATTTTAAACGGTTTGAATGAGAAAATTTCTAAGCTTGGAGCTTTCCGCTTTAATCGATTTCAATTAATTATGCATAATTTCAATATAGTGTCGATAATATTTGTGGTGTTCGACGATATCTTTAATTTTAACTTTTTCTTACATACAGTTTAATTTAATTTTGCGTCTTTATACTACGTCATTTTTCTCATTTTAATTCAACCATTTGCTCTTTTTTTAACCTTAATCTTTCGTCAATTTTTCAGATTTCTATCATGGAAGAATGAGGAAAAAATTTAACCATAAACATCATGGATTCAGATTTCTAAATTGTACTGTATATGTTTTAAAATTAAATTATTTTTTTATAAATGTTTTCACGAAATATCATCCAGAAATATTTTCTTTCAGATGAAGAAAAAGTTTGAAGTTTATTTCCAATAATTTAGGTTTGAAATCCTCGTTACTCACACCCACAAATCATAATTCTTTTGAATTTAACCCTATTTACTGTCATGTTTGTAGTGCATATTTCCTCTTCACAATTGCCACCATTTCTTTTTTCATATATCCTTGCTTTACAAAACGCCTTCTTTGCACACATCTCTAACTGTTAACCGTACGCCCAGGTATGTTTGCTCAGACCTCCTAGTCGGGCCACGTGCTGTGTTTCAAGGTCAGCACATCATTGTTGTACTTTTGCAAGACACCTCCTGCATTACGACAAAACAGGATGAAATAAAAGTAATTGTGGCCATACTAGGAGGTAATACTTTCTGACTATGAATATCTATGAATGTATTCGGGAAAGATGTTTAAAAGTGGCAGAAATGGTTCTTCGGTTCATTTGTATTCAGCGCCGATCCCAATTTAAATAAATTAAAGCAGTAGTTGAATTGGCATCTCTTTGTTATGCAACCGTCCGTGGTAATTTGCGTTTAAGGTGACAACAGATTGTTATAATTTTGATTTCGTTAAAAGTTTAAAAATCTGCGTGTCATATCGACTCTTTATGAAAGAAACTGGATACTATACTGAATTTTTTTACCTTTGTCATTTTTTGTAAAGATAACCGACAATTCGACGAGTATTTTCTTTCTTTAAACTTTTATATACAAAAATTAAAAGAGAGGAAAAACTTAATGTTCGCTTATAACCGAACACACACACACACACACACACAAAAAAAAAAAATGATATCAGAATATATTTATTAATATTCTCATTTATTCATTAGATAAATATAGGGGAGATCCGTGTAATATGGACCCCCTAAGCAAGCATGCTCATAAAACTAAAAAAAAAAAAAAAAAAAAAAAAAAAAAAGATTTAATTTGTCAGTTGCTCATTACTATGGTATAGTTGCATGGTTCAAGCTTGGTAAAGCACTCTGGCAACTATTAATAATTGCAGGAAATTATTATTTTATGTATGTATCGGTGGTCCATATTACACATACATTCGTGTAATATGGACCAAGTGGTCCATAGTGGTCCTTCCCGTTCCCCAACAGTTGACACACTTGGAATTGGGAAGCGAACTGTCCAGCATGTTTCCTCACACACTTGTACATCTCTTGGGAATAGTAGAAATGGACGAAAAAAAACGGGAGGTCTAAAGGTTATATCCAATGGGTAGTGTGCGAAAGAATTGATAATTTGATTACCCCTGCTTCCCTGGCCTATTCTATAGCCTCAAGATTTTGAGTATGCGACATATGCACACGATCATTAACAAAATCTCTCTGTTTTCATTATGGACCACTGGTCTATATTACAAAACACAGCATGGTTCATATTACCCGCGTAAACAGAACAACGTAGTTTCCAATCAAAAATCGCTATGCAAATTGATGTCCATGAAACGCATGTCTAAATTGTTCACAAAATAAGTACATTTGCTACTATTAACGCGAAAATTATATTACAATTACTTAACAGCAGAAAGTAATACTTCCATTTTAACATACTTGTTACATCAATGATCATATAAACCAAAAACTCAATTTCATAATCGTCCAAATACAAGTATACATGTGCAAGTCACTCCATGGTTTGTGTAACAATAATACTCACTAAAGGCAATGAAATGATTCCACCATCTAGTGTTGAACATACAAATTTCCTCATGGTCCGTATTACACGATGCTGCATATTACACGGTTCTCCCCTATGTATTTACTATGATAATTCATTTTAAAAGAGTGCTAAAAGAACTACAGTCGGCAGTAAAATTATTGAAGCACTAGCAATAATTCCTGTTTAAAAGATAGGCACCTCATACTGTTTTGTTAAGTAAATATTTGTCGAGTCATGATCTTAGTCTTATACTCTTTATAAAAAAGTAAGTTGATAATAAAAATTAGCGATTAAATAAACAAACAAACAAACAAATAAAAGCAACAAAAAAAAAAAAAAGAAAAAAAAAAAAAAAACATGAAAAGTGTGGATGTGTGTTTGTTTCAATAATTTTGCTGCCGACTGTAGAATAATTTGCATGTATACAAAGACTCTGTTTTGTAGCACAATTTAATAGCAACTTTGTACTGAAGAATAAATTGCAACGATGAAAAGAACAGAACAGCGGAACGGGTGGACATAGGGCCCTGAGTTATCGAGAGTGCTTTCTATCAACATTCAACACACTTGGAACAATTTAAGGATGCTTCGTTATAATCATCTTTATTAGGCAGTTATTCTTATAATTTTCTTTAATGTGAAATTTTTACTGATTTTTAGCAGATCATCATAATTTGGATTTCGTTAAAAATAAAAAAAAATCTGCTTGAAAAATTGACTTTTTATAAATGAAACTGAATACTATAATGAATCTCTTGACCTTTACTATTTTGATAAAGAAAACCGGCTATTCGATGATGTCCTCCTTTCTCTTAACTTTTATAAATGTACATGAAAAAAAAATCTTCTTTGTGAAAATATATTTATAAATATCCTAACTTATTCATAACATGAATATAAGTCTTTACTATGAAAATCCCTTTTTAAGGGTTGATTGGTTGGTTGTAGAATTTAAGGCCGACTGATCCGACTGCTCCGAAGCTCGGGTCCTAGCCCGTATTCACACGAGTTTCGGAGAAAACTACGGGAAACTCCAAACGGCTAGGTCGATGAGCACCACCTGAGATCGACACTTATCCCACCTACCAGCTTTGAGTGCAGAAACGCTCGGCCGCTGGTCGTCCCATTTTTTAAAGGGAAATAGAAACCAAATTTTTGCAAGAATGACTCTTATATACTATTTTAATGTATATAACTCGGCTTTAGGCTCTGGACATTTGACATAATTTAAAACTGAAACACCATCGGATGAAATATAATATTTAAATTTAAATTAATATTTGTAAACATTAGCGGCATCGTAGTGCAAATAAAATATACTTAAAAAAAAAAAAAAAAAAAAGTTTTCTTATTATTGCGATTCTTTTTCTTCTTATAAGATGCATATTCAAATAATAACTTTCCTAAATACATAAGAAACTCGCATAAATACGGACTAGGACTTCCTCAAAAAGATTCGGCATTCCACACATGTCTGTCTGTGATCCTCGTGTCTTAATCAGCTTTAATACCTATACTACATACTTAAACACATTTTTTTTTTTAGAAGAAATGATTATTTTAGAAGAAATGATTATTTAAAGAAATGATTTTTTACTTACCTAGTAATTTAAATTAATTTAAAATTTTGAAAGTAATTGATGAATTCTAGAATGAACGTGATTTCCTTTCATACATTGTAATTATCCTTGAAAAATTTCTAAATCTAGGTAGATATAAAACGAAATAGGATATAGGTTGCTTTTTTAATCCCTTTTAACGTGCAATTTTTATTAAATTAAAAAAGTTTTCTTATTCGAGTTTATGAATAGTTAATAGTTTTCGCTTAAAAATGGCCTTTCATGAAGATATGACAATTTTTTAAAAATGAAACTTGGAATTAAAGAAATATTTGATAACAATTGATAATAATGCACTATAAATGAAGGATGCCAAAAATTAGAGAGTGAGGACACAGTTAACGATATTTATAGGTTTGTTATGATGTATATAATTATATAGTATTTAATTGCTGGCACTTAATTTAAGGAATTTGTATAACATATTGAATTGCTTATTGTAGTGGCTTTATTTTTATTTATTTATTTATTTATTTTGTAATGTTTGTTTCGCTTAGCCCTTTACCTTCTATTTTCTGCGTTTTATAATGGGAAAAATATAAATATTTATATATCCATTTTATATGTTATATATGACAAATGGTGATAAGTTAGCGAATTTACATAACTGATGTTGTTATGGCGGATAAGGTCAATTAATAATTCAAATGTTCTCAGCATGAAGGGTCTTTCTACAGGGTCAGCCCGTATTCACGTGAGTTTTAGAGAGAACCCGGAAATCTCCGAATAGCTATGCCGACAAGCGCAATCTGGGTTCAAACCGCCACCTTCTGTCAACCTGCATTTTGATCTCCATAGGTAGATAATGAAATTTTAATCTTGGATTAGGAAAATTTGGGAAACTTTTTGAAATACTTATTTGATTATTCCATTGATCAATGTTTTTATCATCTACATCTTGGTCTATTTATGGGTATAAGTACGCTATGTTTCACGAAATTTTCATGCATTATTTCATCCATTTCTACCTATCTAGTAATAAGACAATACAAAAATTGTAGTCATTTTTTATATGTTGATACGTTTCTTTATCGCCTTAGTAGTCAGAGAATTATGATTATTAATTTGGTAATTTTAGGTTGTAATTTGATTCTTAAATAATTTTTCTCTTTTTTCGAAATTATTTTGAATAGTGTCATGATATAAAATGTAGTTTACTCATAATAAGAATAAACAAACAAATTGTTTTTCTGTCACACAAATTCATCGCTTCCTTATAATATTACAAAATATTTGAAACGAAATACAAATACCGTTTTATCGTATAATTTGTATAAGAATATTACAAAAGTTGTTTTTCACAGATTATAGAAATTATCATAAATATTAAATTAGTAGTTAACAACAACCTTTTATTATTTTAGAAATTATTAAGAATATTTAATTCTACAGTGTTTGTTTGTAATGAGTGAAATTTTTTTTATTATTTTATAAAATATTAAAAATACTTATTTGTATACGATTTGTTGTTAATAAATAACAATCTTTTGTAGTCTCAGAAGTTATTAAAGATATTTTAATTGAATAGAGTGTTGAAAGAAAATAAATAAATAAAATATCTCAAAATTCTTTTATCTTTGACAATGAAAAGTCGTCTTGAAATGTGATAATGGAGTATATAAAATATATGAAAGTTCGTAAAATTTTATATCAAAACGAGAAAAATAAATAGATAGTTAGGATAAATCTTTTAATGCTTTTTGTATATTTCGATGTAAATATAACTATTTCATTAAATTATATTAAAGTAAAAAAAAAAAATCCTTCACAGAATTAATTTAGTCTCTCAGGCCTATTTTTTTCTTAAACTTTCTTTTTACTCATTTGTAAAATTAATTGTATAATTAGACTTTCTTATCATGAAATATCCATTGTGGCCTACCACTAATATTGACGAATTGTAATCATCTTGATTCTTTTTTTACGTTTCAAAGAAATAAGATACTACCCCGCCCCCCTTCTCAGGAAAAAAAAGGATCTTTTTTTTTTCCCTTTTGGCACAATATATGCAGTTTTTATTTTTTCATTACATTCGATTTCTTTTTTTAATACAACAATTAAACCGGGGTTCGACTCCCGGTCCAGGCATTATTTTCACTCAGTCGGAAAAATAAAATTTCAATAAATAATTAAACCGAAGTTTAGAATTAGCAAATAAACTTTTATTACTACTTATGTTTTTTTATACAGCCATAAATAATAATAATAATAATAAAATATTTAGTTAAAGGTGTCTGACCTTCTAACAAAAACAATTTTATACCACAAAAATTTGAGGATATTTATTTTCAGTTGACAAATAACAAATACATATAATGTCTGAGTTATATTCAACTCTTAGTTTCACGTGTCTCTTTTTATTCATATCCTTCTTTATTCAATTCTCAGTATGCAAAAGCGAATCTAATTTATAAAATGCATAAATCAAAAAGCAATTTACGAATTGACATTGATGGTAGAAACTTCATTCATACCGCTCGAGAGAGATATTTTGCTTTCTTTGCTTTCATTTGGTTTATCACCGAGTATTAATTAAGATTTTTATGATCTCATGAAAAAGAAACTTTCGTAGAATTTTATTCGGATTTTTCTTTACGCAAAAAAAGGGATTAAATCTCCTAGACATAATAGGTATTGGTTATCTAATATATTAATCTTCCTGACTGAATTAACACGGATAGAAATTTTTTAAAGTAAATTACAATTGTATTACGCTTATAAACAATTATCCCATTGAAAAACCTAATATTTCTATTTTATTAACAGAATTAATAAAGTGAAGCAGAACAATAAGTGAAAAATTATATTTTTTATACGATGTATATAATTTTATAAAAACAGTATGTCTTCAAATTACGTAAATTAAGATTTACAAAATGTATTTTTAGAGAACTATAAGCGGTCGCTTAAATTATACGTTTTGTTTTTCTTTAGAGTTATTTCTCTGATTAATATTAAACGTTTTACCCCTTTTGTTTTTCATCAACACTATTTCAGGGTTCGTACTGACCTACCTCTTCCCTCCCTCCCCCCCCCCCCCGAGTCTCACACTAGTAGTCTGAAACAATATAATTCATCTTAAAATTATAGACTTATTTTATAACGAAAATTTTTAAACACAATTGCTGTTATAAGATTCAGGAAAAAAATAAGGCCTGTGTGAACACTGTATTCAAATTTAAATTAAAAGCATTAAAAAAAAAAAAAAAAAAAAATTTGCTTTCTTTGGTTTCATTTGGTTTATCACCGAGTATTAATTAAGATTTTTATGATCTCATGAAAAAGAAACTTTCGTAGAATTTTATTCGGATTTTTCTTTACGCAAAAAAAGGGATTAAATCTCCTAGACATAATAGGTATTGGTTATCTAATATATTAATCTTCCTGACTGAATTAACACGGATAGAAATTTTTTAAAGTAAATTACAATTGTATTACGCTTATAAACAATTATCCCATTGAAAAACCTAATATTTCTATTTTATTAACAGAATTAATAAAGTGAAGCAGAACAATAAGTGAAAAATTATATTTTTTATACGATGTATATAATTTTATAAAAACAGTATGTCTTCAAATTACGTAAATTAAGATTTACAAAATGTATTTTTAGAGAACTATAAGCGGTCGCTTAAATTATACGTTTTGTTTTTCTTTAGAGTTATTTCTCTGATTAATATTAAACGTTTTACCCCTTTTGTTTTTCATCAACACTATTTCAGGGTTCGTACTGACCTACCTCTTCCCTCCCCCCCCCCGAGTCTCACACTAGTAGTCTGAAACAATATAATTCATCTTAAAATTATAGACTTATTTTATAACGAAAATTTTTAAACACAATTGCTGTTATAAGATTCAGAAAAAAAATAAGGCCTGTGTGAACACTGTATTCAAATTTAAATTAAAAGCATTAAAAAAAAAAAAAAAAAAAAAAAAAAAATTTGCTTTCTTTGGTTTCATTTGGTTTATCACCGAGTATTAATTAAGATTTTTATGATCTCATGAAAAAGAAACTTTCGTAGAATTTTATTCCGATTTTTCTTTACGCAAAAAAAGGGATTAAATCTCCTAGACATAATAGGTATTGGTTATCTTATATATTAATCTTCGTGACTGAATTAACACGGATAGAAATTTTTTTAAAGTAAATTACAATTGTATTACGCTTATAAACAATTATCCGATTGAAAAAACCTAATAATTCTATTTTTTAACAGAATTAATAAAGTGAAGCAGAGCAATAAGTGAAAAATTATATTTTTTTGTACGATGTATATAATTTTATAAAAACAATATAGGGTAGGTGATCCAGTGATTGGCATGCTCCAGTAATTGACATCTATCCCGAATAATTAATAAATAAGAAAAATAATAAAATAATAAAATAATATATATTTTACATTTTAACATTTTATAACACTGGAGCATAGGGTGCTAATAACTGGTAAAACGAATAACTAACAGTGTCAAACACTGGAACATAGGGGGCCAATTACTGATAAAATGAAAAACTGGCAGTGTCAATTACTGAAACATTGAGTGGGTGTCAAATAAAATTAAAAAAAAAAAAATAGTTGTTAGCAAATGTATATATTTTAACATATATGTGGTTCTGAATGTCTTTCATACCATATGTACTAACTTAAGATTTCTAAAGACTAGAACATTAAAAACATCAGAGATTGCTCTAAAAGTGTCAATCACTGGTGCACTTACCCTATCTTTAAATTACGTAAATTAAAATTTACAAAATGTATTTTTAGAGAACAATGAGCGGTCACTTAAATTATACGTTTTGTTTTTCTTTAGAGTTATTTCTCTGATGAATATTGAACATTTTACCCCTTTTGTTCTTTCATCAACACTATTTCAGGGTTCGTACTAATCTGCCCCCCCCCCCCCGAGTCTCACACTAGTAGTCGGAAACAATATAATTCATCTTAAAATTATAGACTTATTTTATAACGAAAATCTTTAAACACAATTACTGTTATAAGATTCAGGGAAAAAAATAAGGCCCGTACGAACACTGTATTTAAATTTAAATTAAAGGCATTAAAAAAAAAAAAAAAAAGACATTGATGGTAGAAACTTTATTTGTACCGCGTGAGACGTATTTTACTTGATTTGGTTTCACTTGATTTATCACTGATTAATTCAGATTTTTGTAATTTAATTAAAAAGAAATTCTTGTACTTTTTTTTTCCCAATTTTTTACTCTCACAAAATGTATTTAATCAGCTAGACATAATAGATGGAGAGGTATTGTTTATCTTATACAATAATCTACGTGATTGAAATGTCACGAAAATAAATTTTTGAAAGTAAATGGGTTTACAATTGTATTATATTCAACCATTCGAAACACTTAATATTTATTTTTCTTTGTTTTCTTCCCCCCCCCCCCTCTCTCTCTCTCTGAATTAATAAAATGAAGTAGTGAACTAAATGAATTTATATTATTTTATCTGAATACTTTTAAAATTAAATATATATATTTCAATAATAATTTTTTATGTAATTTTTGGATTAATATTTGTAGTGGTGAGTTTATTTTGATCTACGATTTTAAATGGCTATTGGATTATTATTTGTAGTGATGAGTTTTATTTTGAACTTCGTTTTTTCTGGTTTTATTCACAATGGGTGTTTCGGGACTGAGAACAAAGAAATTCTTAACTTTTGCTTTCTTTGTGACAGAAAAACATCCATTTTTTAGCATATTTGCATTCTACCAGGACCTTAATAACGTTAGAATGCAAATAATGCTTTTTTTTCTCATTCCAATTTGCTATAATTCATTTAGATTTTACTTTATTTCTTTTTTGGTTTGATTTGGGCAGTCTTCCTTTTTGATCAGAATAATTATTTGAATATTGAAATTAAATCATCTTTAAATTTCAAATGTTTCCACTGATAATATTATATTACTACTGAACGGTTTGTTTCTCTCTCTCTCTTTCTCTCTCTCTCTATATATATTTATTTACGAAATTATGTGTGGTCAAGTAAATATATATGTTTTGTTTATCTAAAGTTATTTACCCGCCCTAATTACATTGCTCATTGTGCAGCACTAGTGCGACGTAAAACCCAACCAACCAGCCAACTAACCCGTCCTAATTACAGAGATAAGAGTATTTCACATTTTCGTGGTGCTTGCTTTTTGGAATTTATCATATTTACGCTTATTATACATTTTACTCTCTTTTTTTTTTATCAGCACTATTGAAATTTGTAAAATGCATAAATCAAAAATTAATTTATGAATTGACATTGATGGTAGAGACTTCATTCATGCCGCCTGAGAGATATTTTTCACTTTCTCCGGTTTTATTTGCTTTGTCACTAAGTATTCACTATATTTTTTATGAACTAATGTAAAATCAAATTTCTTATAATTTTATTCAAATTTTTCTTTATGGGGAAAAAAAAAAAAAAAAAAAAAAAAGGAAATCAGCTTGACCTAATTGTTGAACAGTTATAGGTTAACTTATATCTTCGTAATTAAATTGCTTGAAATAAAGACATTCTTTAAAAGTAAATTGCAATTGCATTTTACTTATTACTTTTCATCCAGTTTAAAAATGTAATGTTTCTCTTTTTGTTCAGTTAATAAAGCGAATTAGCGCAAAAAAGAAAAAATGCATAATATTTATACGTATATAATTTTAAGAAAATCATTTGTCGTCAAATTATGTAAATTAAGAATTGCAAAATATATTTTTAGGGAACTAGGCGCGGTCGCATAACATATACGTTTTGTTTGTCTGGAGTTTATTTCCTCGTACTAATTACACAGATAAGAATATTTCATATTTCTGTGGTTTTTCCGTTTTTCAAATTTTATCACATTTACGCTCATTATTCTACATTTTGTTCCCTTTGTTCTTTCATCAATGTTATTCAAATTTATAAAATTCATAAATCAAAAAGCAATTTACGAACTGACATTGGTGGCATAAACTTCCTTCATGCCACTTGCGAGACATATTTCGATTTCTTTAGTTTCATTCTTTTTATTATTGAGCATTAATTAATATTTTTATGATTTAATAAAAAAAGAAAATTTTCTATAATTTATTCAAATTTTTATTCTTGAAAAAAGGATTAAATCAGTTACACATAACAAATGAAGAGGTACAGGATATGTTATACACTACACTGAGAAAAAAATCTGTAACTGACATCTAGAATCTAAATTGTGGCTCTAGAAAATATAGTTCCATGTCATCCTTATAAATTCTAGTCCCTTTTGTAAGCGAGTTCTAGAAACCCTTATTAGAATTCTAGAGAGTTTGTCTATATCATCGAGGTGAAACCTATTTGAAAATATCTCCAAATAAATGCGAACACAAGAGGCGGGTTTCAGCAACTATAATCTTGGTTTATGACCCAATTCTAGATATTCAAGCGAGAATTTCTAGCCATACAAAAGATTCAGAATATTGTTTTACCATCTAGAAATGTGTAGACTAGAAATTCTCGATCATTTCGGCTATTCAGTTTATTGGCGTGCCTTATGCGCATAGCTCGGAAATTTATATTTCTAGTTAAGGGATTTAGAAAATGGCCACTTATTCATTCTAGATAAAGGCGGTATATTTTTTTTCTCAGTGTAATGTCTGTCAGTGAACAGTTTCAAAATGAAAATTATTTATTTATTTATTTATATATTTTTTAAGTAAATAATAATAATAAAAAAAATAGATTTTATTTTGCTTGGAAACATTTCACTTAAATAATTCAATAATTCTCTCTCTCCCCCCCCCCCCTTAGTTAATAAAGTGTAGCAACGCAATTAATAGAAATATATAAATGTAATATGATGCCTAATATTTCATGAAAATTCTATGCCTTCAAATTCTATAAATTAACAATTACAAAATATATTTTTGCGTGCGCGATCGCGTAAAATATATGATTATTTTCGCTTGATTTGTTCTTCTTTTTCTTTTTTTAAGTAAATAAAAAATTATGATTGTATTTTGCTTGAAAAAATTTTTCCACTTAAAAAATTCAATAATTCTTTCTTTTTTTGTTCTTAGTTAGTAAAGTGTTGTAACGCAATTAATAGAAATATATTATTTTATAAAAATTACATATTTTCAAATTATATAAATTAAGAATTACAAAATATACTTTTAGGTGCACGATCGCATAAAATATGCGATTTCTTTCTCTTAATTTCTTCTTCTTCTTCGTTTTTTGTACTAATTACAGAGATGAGAATGTTTCGTATTTGAGATTTTCCGCTATTTAAAATTTTATCCTATTTATGCATAGTATTAATAAATATACATCATACATATTATCATTACATATTATTATATATTGTTACACATATTATTATTACTTAAATTATATTTATATAAATAATTATGCACATTAACACGCTTGATATTTTCCTGTTTTCCATTTTACTCCTTTTATTCTATCAATATTTAAAATTTAAAGTCTTAAATATATTATTTTTCCTTTTTTTTTTTTTTTTTTTTTAACCGCATTTCTTTATTTTGCAGCAAAACAGTGTATTTTTTATGTGTAAAGTTATCAATACCTTTACTCTTATTCTTTATCGCATAGTTCTTTTACCGCATTTCTTTATTTTGCAGCAAAACAGTGTATTTTTTATGTGTAAAGTTATCAATACCTTTACTCTTATTCTTTATCGCATAGTTCTTTTACCGCATTTCTTTATTTTGCAGCAAAACAGTGTATTTTTTATGTGTAAAGTTATCAATACCTTTACTCTTATTCTTTATCGCATAGTTCTTTTACCGCATTTCTTTATTTTGCAGCAAAACAGTGTATTTTTTATGTGTAAAGTTATCAATACCTTTACTCTTATTCTTTATCGCATAGTTCTTTTACCGCATTTCTTTATTTTGCAGCAAAACAGTGTATTTTTTATGTGTAAAGTTATCAATACCTTTACTCTTCCTCTTTATCGCATAGTTCTTTTACCGCATTTCTTTATTTTGCAGCAAAACAGTGTATTTTTTATGTGTAAAGTTATCAATACCTTTACTCTTCCTCTTTATCGCATAGTTCTTATATCAAATTTCATGGCATACATAAATTTAGAAAGCTACGAAGATAATAAATATTATTTGGAAATTTCAAGGAGAATCAATATATATAAAAAAAAAATTTTTTTTCCTGTTAAAATTAATTCTCCTTTCCTTTAGAACTTTAAAAAGGAATCGTCAGACTATCTGTATAGATGTTGGTGAGTTAGGACTTATAGTTCTTTTACAAGGATATAAGCTAAATGTAATAGAACTAATGATATAGATTATCTCATATATTAACCTTCATGATTTAATTCTTTCGAAATGAAGATACTTTTTAAAAGTAAATTTAGATTACAATTGTATTTTATATATAAGCATATGTTTATTTGAAAAACGCCATAATTCTTTATTCTTTCCCTTCCTTTCTTTTCCTTTCCTTTCTTTCTTTCTTTTATTTTAATGTATTAATAAAGTTTAGCAAGGCAATAATTAACTAGTCTGTTGTAGCCATCACACGACTTTCTTCTATATTTTCCTATACAAATTCACTCTGTATAAATTATTTATTAAAATTATTATTTATAAAAATTATCTTCCATCTGAAATGCAAAAGATTTTCGTTCTAAAGGAGTATAGCACTAAATATCCAAAGAAATTCAACAATAATAAAAGTAATCTGGTGTGCCACTCACACTACTTTCTCTTACCCTGAAATTTAATACTATAAATACAGGTTGGAGATTAAGAGGTAAGATAACGAGTACTGTTATGTAAATCTATGTTAAACAATTCAAATTAGACTTAGGAAGAGTTTTATATGCTAATTAGAACTGTGTGAGAGGGACTACCGCCCCCCTCAAACCCCCGTTTCATTAATGTACAAAAAACAAGCGATGAATATTTAGCTTAAAACATACATTATTTACCATATCTCTATGAGGAATTCATTTCAATTCCCGAACAGCTTTCCTGGAAATGGTAAAATATTATTAGTAAAGCACATCCACTAACAACAAATAACTAGTGTGTTGTGCCCACCACACGACTTTCTTTTATATTTTCCGATACAAATTCACCCAGTAAAAATAATTTATTAAAATTATTATTAAAAAAATTATCTTCCATGATAATATCCTGCTATATTAAAAACTTGAAAAAAAAGGGGGATGACAACGCCACCTGTTGGGCGATTTTTACCAAAAGTTTATAGGCATTAATTTATGTCAAGGGGCAACTACATATCAATTTTTATGGAATTATGTGCAGTAGTTCCTGGTATACAGTTTCCACAAAAATTTGTCACACACACACAGACAGACATTTTCTAAGGATGGTCACGGTCAGATCGTGTTCTAGACATCTCAAAACGTGTAAATCCATTCAAAAAATGATGTCGAAAATTTTTACGAAATCAATACTTTCTTCTATTGAATGTAAAAGAAAATAAAAATGGGTAAATTTTATATGATGTATATTATTTCATGAGAACTGAAGTATGCGCGGTCGTGTAAAAGGTACTTTTTTTTTTTTTTTTTGACTGTTTACTATTAGTCTCTATCTGGGAATTTTTGCGGTGTCATTTTTCGATAGTTGGACATTTATCGAAATCTAAAATTTATGGAAAATGTAATTGAATAATTTAAAAGCTATGTTATAATTTGAAAAAAAGAAAAAAAAAATATATATATAACTAATAGTCCTCCGTCCTAAACTAAATTCTGCTTTTGCCAGAATTTCATCAAAATCTTTTTTTTTTTTTGAAAAAAAAAAAAAGAAAATTAATAATAATCAGTATCGAATAAAACACTATCGAAAAAGTTTTTTTTTTTTTTTTTTTTTAAATAATTTTGAATTAGGAAATAAAAAGTGCGCGTGCAAAATGAAATAAAAATAAGTAGAAAAATGAATTTAATAATTTAATTTTTATATAAAACATGATCGCGTGCTATCTTAAAAAGTAGATGTAAAATTAAAATTTATGTGGTGCGTGTGGCATCTGTAAAAATTGTTTTAAGAAATAGAATAGAATAAAGAAAGCAACGATGTTGGTTGCATTTTGTTATATAGTGTGCATTTTTTTTTTTTTTTTTTTTTTTTTAAATGAATTATTTCCTTATGCTTATTATAGAGATAAGAATCTTCTGTATATCCGGTGTTTTCCACTATTTAAAATTTTGCCATATTTGCGCTTATAATTATACATTTCACTTCTTTTGTTCTTTCATCAATACTATTCAAAATTTTAAAGTGAAAAAAAAAAAAAAAAAAGCAATTTACGAATTGACATTGATGGCAGAAACTTCGTTCATGCCGCTTGAGTGACTGATTTCGCTTTCATTTGGTGTATTACTGAGTATTAATTAACATTTTTATGGTCTAATGAAAAAGGCAATTTCTTGTAATTTTATTCATATTTGTTTTTGTTCTTGCAAAAAAGATTAAATCAGCTAGACATATTATAAAGAAATGTAGAGGTTATCTTATATATTAATCTTTGTGATTGAATTGTTTCAAACTGAAGTGGCTTTTTGAAAGCAAATTAAAATAGCAATTGTATTTTATTTTAAAACATTCGTCTACTTGAAAACCTTAATAATACTTTTTTTTTTTTCTGAGTTTAATTAAGTATAGCAGCGCAATAAGTGGCAATGTATAGTTTTCCCCAAATTCTTATGTACTTACTGTCATTCACTACGGTATGTTTGTGAATCTCAACATAATTTAATTGTTGCCAATTTTCTTTTCCGACAGAAAAAAAAAAGGTACAGTTATTTAAAATGATGAAAATAAATTAGAAAAGATAGAAAATAAATTAAAAATACCAGTCGTATCGTTACAAATAAAGTACCAAATGAAAAGGAAAATTTTTGTGAATCCGATGGATTAAACGGCTTATCGATAAGACAATTAGATTTTTTAAAATTAACTAAAATATGAATTTTAGGTGGCAACAGCAGAAGATTGTATGGAAACCGTTAGGAGAAAAAAAAATTGCTTCACATTAAGTCACCTGTTTTTGAAGTGGGATTAAAAATTGCAGTTTTCAATTTTTTTTTTAAATTTTCTTTCACGAACACAAAAATATAATATACAGCCTGTACCCCACAAGACCAACCAATTTGCATTTCAAATTTCATCAATATTTTTGGTTAACAAACAAAAAAGTTACTTTTTTTTTAAAATTAAATTTTATTCTAACTTCGAAAAGATTTATGCGATACGATACATTAAGAATTTGGGTTTTAAAAGTTTTTTTAATATAGATTATTTATATGATGCATATAATTTCATGAAAACTATGTGTCTTCAAATTATATACAAAAATTTACAGAATACTTTTTTTGGGATATATTTGCGGTCACATAAAATATACGTTTTGCTCGTCTTGAGTTATTTCCTTGTGCTAATTACAGAGATGAAAATCTTTCATATTTTCGGATTTTTTCATTATTTAAAATTTTATCACATTTATGTATATTATTAAGCATATTATTAGACATGTTATTATACTCTCATATTATCCATTTTACTCCTTGTATTTTTCCAAGGACACTCAAAGTTTAAAATATTGAACATATTTATTAGTACGACAGGACAATTTCTTTCAATCTGCCATTTTGCGTTACCAATTTATAGTATTTCACTTCGAATATTGCCTGCCAATATCCAATTTTACCATTTAATTTCTTACTCTATCTCAAAATATTTTGTGTAATTCGTAAAAACTTTTATATAAATAATTTTTTTTCACTTTTCATTGGTGAGGATCGAACTCACAACCTACGGGTTCGTAGTTGTGTACTCAGAGCCAACGGGTCTCGGCCGAATGTTTCCTGATTATTTAGAATAGTGTTTTCAGATATTTTTAGACTAAAACTGTGAAATTTATTTAAAATGTGTGTTATTTTTTGATTTATAAGATGAGTATATTGATATTAATTATATTTTTGAGAAATTAATGGATTAATATTAATTAATCTGTGACGAACTTTGAGTATAATTTAAATACCGAATAATTGCCTTATAATTTTTTTAATATCATGTTTTGTTCTGTAGAAATTGAAACTGTTAATTATTAATAATAAATACGAAATTATTATTAAGATTGTTTTACTAACTGAAATATTTAGTAAATGAGTATTAAGCCATTAGGGGAAGATACTATACAATTAATGCATTCAAATTTTATTAATTTATTTGGAATTAAAAATCATTACATTATTTGAATATGTGTTTAAGAATTTTACTGAGTGCCCTCTATTATTATTATTATTATTATTATTATTTTGAAAGGGTGTTAAAATAGAAATATAACTAGTCCTGTCGTACTAAATTAAATTCTGTCATAGACAGAATCCATTTTCCTCCATAGTTTTTTTTTCTTCCTTTTTTTATACGACAGGACTATTTCTTTCAATCTGCCATTTTGTGTTGTTACCAATTTATAGTGTTCCACTTCGAAAATGCTTGCCAATATCCAATATCCAATTGTACTATTTATAATTTATATTATTTAATATGCAGCACAATAAAATTTGGACTATGTCTTTCGATTCTAATAGTTGATTAAACTTTCCTAAAGCTGCAAGAAAACGCAGCTTTTTTTGAGAATAAAGAATTTCATTTCCTGGAGAACAACAAGTTTGGAAATGAAATAAAGATTTATACAATTCAATCGACTAAAATTTTCTGATGTTATTCGATTAGTATAGTTTTCTGTTATGTTTTAAAATAATAAGTACAGAATGGAAATAAGAGAAACGAAAAATTGTCACTGAGACAGTTATTTCATCAAGAAGAAATGTTAAAAGATGTGATAGATTATAACAGATTTCTTTTTCTCAAACGATTCTTTAACATAATATATTCTTTAATAAACTCTAGTAAATTATCTAGTAAAAAATTATATATATATATATATATATATATATGTATTTATATATATATTATTTTCTTTATTGTATTGTTTTACTTCGTAGCAACAATATGAATATAATCCTCTATTGCTCTCTCTTTCTCACTTTAATCTTAAATCTTTATATTAAATTTAATAGCATGCTTAACTTTAAAAATAATTACAAGATAAAAAGAACTTTTATATACCATGTTTTGAAATTTTCTGTTGAATCATATAAACGCTACTGAAGGCATCGGGAACCCGGAGCAATTGGATAAAAGTATTAAAAAAAATCATTGCTATCGTGTTTTGAGCTATTATAAAAGTTTCAAATGGCTATCTAGCCGGGAAGTTAGTTAAAAGTTGATTGCAAGCTTTGTACTGGTAACGCTGCCGAAGGCAGCAGGGTACCGAAGCAATTGGTTAAAAATATTTTTAAAATGCATTTTCACCGTATTCTGAACTATTATGAAAGTTTCAAATGTCTAGCTAGTCGGGAAGTTAGTTAAATAAAATTTCTGTTGAATCATATAAACACTGCCGAATGCAGTAGGGACCTAAAACAGTTGACTAAAAGTATTAAAAAAATGTATTGTCACCGTGTTTTGAGTTATCCTGAAAGTTTCAAATGTTTAGCTAGTCGGAAAGTTACTGAAAAATCGATTGCAAGCTTTGTACTGATAACGCTGTCGAAGGCAGCAGGAACCCGAAACAGTTGGCTAAAGGTATTAAAAAAATGCATTTTCACAGTGTTCTGAACTATTCTGAAAGTTTCAAATTTCTAGCTAGTCGGGAAGTTAGTTAAATAAATTTTCTGTTAAATCAAATAAACGCTGCCGAAGGCAGCGGTACCTGAAATAGTTGACTAAAATTATTAGAAAAATATATTGTTACCGT